>PVIR01038631.1:0-14479 GCA_004026965.1 Petromus typicus | reverse complement strand
GTGGAGACCCACACCCAGCAGCAACCAGTACCACATACCACAGTGCCGGGCGTGGTGGCTCACGCCTGTAATCCCAGCACTCGGGAGGCAGAGGCAGGAGGATTGTGATGTGAGTGTGAGGCTGAGCTGAGGGCCAGCCTGAACCACAAAGCGAGACCCTGTCTCAAAAAACCTAAAAAAAAAAAAAAAAAAAAAAAAAAAAAAAAAAAAAAAAATACCTAGCATTTTGAGAAAGAACGGTTGCGTATTACAACAAAATAATTGAAAAATATTTTTTAAAGAAATCAAAATTGAACATTAATAGAAGGGACTGTGAGATCTCTTAAAATAATGCCCTTGAAATGAAGAACTTTTCACCCTTACAAGCAAAATACAGGGGAAGGATTCTGTAATTCATGACATACCACCAACACAAATGGAGAAATATATGTATTTAAATAAATCTATAAGGTAATTAAATTATTCTTTTTATATTAAAATACAGAAAATAAAAAAAATTTCAGAGTTTCACTGTGGATTTAGCTCAGTTGCATAGCATTTCACAAAAGGCTTATATCCTGGTGGGATAAAAGCTGAAGAGCAACTGATTGCTGCTCTTGTCTTCCTCCTGACCTGCCATGGACTGTTTCTCCTCTGTGATGCCCTGTGACACACTAGCCTACCTGGAAGCCAGCCAACTCTGGACTGAAACCTCTACAAAGTCAGCCAAGTAAACCTTTCTTCTTTTAATTGGAAGGTGCCAGGTATTTTGACATGTAAACAGGAACGTGTAAAAATTTTGAACAAAAAATATTAAAATTACTTTAAGATAAATTTGAATCCAAGGAAGAGCAGAGAAGAAAACTAAAAAATGGCAGGGAAGAAAAATAGGAGACAGGAAGTAAACATTTTCAAAAAGCAGGAGAAATGAATCAAGTGTTATCAAGTATTTTTGGAGTGAAAAATAAATGAAGGTATAATGAAAGAAAAATTTCCTGTGCCTACCAAAGTAATAGAAGTGGGAATAGAAGTAAAGTCTCCTTGAGTACACAGAGTTCAGATCATAAAGATGGCCAGTCAGATCAGGACATCTGTTCATTGTTCTGACATTACTATGTACAGAAGCCCACTTAGGCATGCAGTACTCTAGTAGGTGACAATGGAGAAGTTGACAGATACTTAAAAGAGGTTCAGTTTGATTTTTTTTTTGCCAGAAACTGGCTTGCACAGAGATGTTTTAAAGATTTTTTTCTTTATATTACCAGCTTCATAATGAATATAGGGCAAGAAGAACAACTACACATAGTAGAAGATCAGGGAGTGATTCAGGAAAGTCATAGGGAAGCTCACTAGAACAGTAAGATCTCAGGTGCATAAGAAGAAACTTGTCCTTGGAGAGAGAGTGTGGGACTCTGAGGTTATTTGTCACTTCCTTTATAAACATTCCTGTTCATTGCAAAAATGAAGTATTTTATCTTTGATCAATACTTGAGGAAATAGATCTGTTTTAGCTGATATAAAAATTACACAGTCTATGCATATACAGGCATATGATATTGTATCCTATGAGAATGTTCAATCTTTATGTTTTTATCTATCAGATATAAAAGAAATTCAAGGTAAAAATGAGAATTGGTTCTGTTCATAGGTATTTGATTTAATCTCAAATTGGAAGTTTCCTTTGTCGTGGAACAGAGAAGCTAAGCAAGAAATTATTCTAGAGATTGTAGTGGTTTTAACAAATGCTTTTTAGCTCCAAAATTAAATATAACCAATCAGCACACATTGATTATAGCTGGTATACTGAAATAAATCCTTTAGTAAAATCAATCATATGACCAGAGAGTTTTCACTTAAGACAGTTACATATTTAAATCAGTATAAAATTTATTATTTTCATCTTCATGCCTAACACTTATTTTCCTCAGATTAAGAGATTCAAAATATACGGTGTAGGGCACTGTGCTGCCCTTACACACAACTGAATAGAAAATGTTGTTCCTTACTTGATTCCCTTGGGCACTTCTTGCTTAACCTCTATGAACTTCTTTGTCTTTATCTATGAAGTGAGAATCCAAAGAGCACACAGCAAGAGACTGGAGGGAAAGTTTAATAAGAATATATTGTGCATACTAAATGTTCACTAAATGTCAACCATTATTATTGTCAGAGTCAAAAGTTTCTAAAACTTAAGGCTATGATTTTTCAAAATGCCTCTCTAGAATGGAATTGTATCATTTTTCTCTGAAAGTGATGACATCTACCTATCAGAAAAGCCAAAGAAATTAGTCTATGTATAAATGAAACACAGAACTGATAGACATACCCCTATGTTTTACTGAGAATTTGGGTAAGAAATTGACTAAAGTAATACAGTTGATATCTTTATAAGGCAAATATCTCTGAAGTACTAAATCCTATAAAACTTTTCAATTACAGGGAACTCCTGAAAATGATTTGCAAAGTAATTTCTGCCATTGCTAAATGGCATCACTTCAGCTAAATGCGCATGATTATCATTTTAAATACTTGAATCCATGAATTACATCACCAAAATATTATTTTATACATCATTGACAAGACAGAATCACATGGATATTGGCAATAAATACAATACAGCCTAATATGTTAACCTGGTCAAATAAATCATTCTCCTAGATGTGTTTACAATTAATAAAATGGTATAAATTTAATAATGTGTGTAGTACAAATCTTGCAGTATAAATTTTGATAAATTTTCATAAATGCACACAAAAGAAAGCCATTACTACAACCAATATATTTAATATTTCTAATATCCAAAAAGGGCCACTGCATAGTACCTCCATCTGATACTTTGTCCTCATAGCATTTTAGATAACAATTGTTTACTTTCTATCACTATCCAGAAGTTGTAGTCTCTGGAATTTTATGTAAACAGAATCATACAATTCATATCCTTTGTTCATCGTTGTAATTTATTAGTTTTTTATATTTTCTGTATCAGTGAATAGTTTTGCAATGTATTATGGAAAAATTATACATTTCTTGATGATAAACTTGTATTCTTCTTACTTTGGGGTGATTATCATTTGTGTATAAATTGTTGCATATACAAGGCTATTATTTCTCTTTTATAAATGTCTAAGAGTGAAATATCTAGGTCAAGTGATAAACTTATGCTTCACATGTTAAGAAATTGCAAACTTTTTCAATGTGCTTTTAAAATGAAACAACCTCACCAACAGGGTATGTGATCTCCATTCCTTTAAAAAAAATTCTATACCAACAGTTCAGATGGTTATATGTTTTTGTACATTATCATTTGAGTTTTGTATAAAAATTAAGCAGAAAATACAGATAGTCCTTGTACATCCAGTAAGCAACTTTCTGTGTCAACATTCCAGGCCAGAGTGCTACATTTACCAAAACTAAATACATAAATGAACTTCTATGAACACAGCATTATTACCCAAATTCTACAATGTACATTTTAATGTACTCTTTGTGTCATATATTCTAGAAATTTCGATTACAACACATTGGTGTATATCACCTTTATAGTAGCACACACTAGTTTTACTTTCTTCAAAATTCTGTTTGGTTCCCCTACTCATCTTTTCCACTTTCAACATCTGATAACCACTGATCTTTATAATGTCTCTTTTCATAATATAAAGTCTTCTCTTTCTCAGAGCATCATGCATGTGAAATTATTCTCTGATTGGTCTCTTTTTATTGTTTTTCCTTCAGTCTTTTCATGACTTGAAATCTCACTTATTTTATGCATTTAATTATCAGATTACAACATGGTTTGGTTACCACTCACTAAGTGAGGGACATCTTGGTTATGTCTATGAGTTGGCAAATTAAAAAGAATTCTTCAGTGTTTATCAGGAGATAACTGTTTCCTAGCTGGGTGTGGTGGTGTACACTTATAATCACAGCATTCTGGGAGACTGAGGCAGGAGAATCTCAAGTTTGAGCCCAGACAATTTAACTCATATTGAACCAGATTCTGCCTCAAAAAAGAAAGCAAGAAAGCAAGCAAGCAAGAAAGTAAACAGGCAAGCAAGCAAGAAAGACAAGAAAGAAAGAAAGAAAGAAAGAAAGAAAGAAAGAAAGAAAGAAAGAAAGAAAGAAAGAAAGAAAGAAAGAAAGGAAGAAAGAAAGGAAGAAAGAAAGGAAGAAAGAAAGAAAGGAAGAGAAAAAGGGTAGAAAGAAGAAAGAAAGGAAGGAAGGAGGGAAGGGAAGGCGGCAGGGAGGAGGGAGAACAGAACAAAAAGAAGGAAGGAAGTTAGTTCTGGGGATGTAGCTCAGTGAGAACACTGTGAATTCACTCTCCAGTGTGTAAAGAACAACAACAAACAAAATAAAATACAACTATTACATTTTTAAGTAATCAACTGCATATTAACATACATGTGTGCACTTTTTCTGTATCACATTCTCCTTCCACCCTTCAACGTGTGCATTGCACAGATGTTGACCTTTTTATACTGCTCCGCAGGGTCCCAGGGTTCTGTTAATATCTTTTAAACTGTTCCTACTTTGTTGTTTAGTTGTAATTTTTAGATTTTATTCTTATTATTCTCATTTACATTTTATTCTTATTTAAATTTTGCTATTCATTTCAACTTGTGACATAATTTTGTAAACATAATTATATTTGTAAGATTTTTAGATTTGTAAGATTTGTAAGACTTTTAGATTTGTAAGATTTTTAATTATAGTTGTAAGATTTTTATTTGTTTAATCTATTTATATATTTTTCCTGAGACTGTCTTTCCTTCCATTTATTGAGAAGGTTCACCTTTAATCCCCAGGACATGCTTGTAATAGCATCTTTTCTATATGTTTTGACAATTATAACATTTGTGTCACTTCTGATATATTGTTTACTCCATAAGTTGAAATTGTCTTGGTTCATTGGATATCACAAATTCTGTGTTAGAATCAGTCATTTTGCATATTATAAGTTGTGGATCTTTGCTTAAATGTCCAAATTAATTTTATTTTTGTCTCAATTTTGAATGGGACAAGAGATCTACCAAATTATATTTAGCCTGAAAACTGTATACAAAATGTACCAATAAAATCAGTTAAAAATTGCAGCCCTTTCCCATTGTATATGGACTCAATGTCGATTTGGTTTTCAAAATCTTATGCTGTTCAGACCTACTTTGCATGAAAACTAATGTTGCATATCTTTCCTAATAATTTCAATGAAATTTTAGCATGTATGATTTTGGAAACTAATATAAACATTGTCAGTTATATAATTGACAACGATGATGATGATGATGATGATGATGATGATGATGATGATGATGATGATAATTAGGGGAAAATATAGATAACATAACCAATATTTACAGATTTGCTTTTTCAACTAGCCAGTGTATTAAGTGTAAATCTAGTGGATATATTTTTCTCACCTTTGCTGGCAAATTATAATTTTTTAAAATTTTTTACTGACAGATTTACTCAAGATTTATTATACCCTACTTACAGTTCTCCAGAGAAAAAGAAAAAGTGTGAAGATCTACATATATTCACATGTGATTTATCATAAGACATTGCCACACATATGTGCACAAACATAAATGATTTGCTTTAGAGTGTTTTATCAAAAGATTACGGAACCTAAGAAAGTCTACAGTCTTGTGTCTCTAAGCTGGAGACCAGAGAAGCTAACAATGTAGTTCAAATCCCTGAGAGCAAAGAATCAATGGTATAGATTGAGGCTGGTTTTAGTTGGCTTAAGAAATAGAAGTGGCAAGAACAAGACAAGATAGATATCCAAGCTCGATAATCAGAGAAGAAGAGGAACTTTCATTGCCTCCCAGTTTTATTCAGATTCTCAAGGGATTTCATAAAGAAAAACTCCCTACTTCTAGGAAGGCCGTCACTTTTCCTTGGGCTAAAGAGATTAAAATTTGAATTGGCAGCCTCCCACAGGCACACAGAGAAAAAGAAATTCAACTATCTGGGTATCCTATACCCCAAGTAAGTTTATCTATAAAGTTCATTATCATATTAACCAGACACAGTAGATAGAAGGACAGTGCACTGTTCATTGAGTTTTCCTGAATACAAACATCTAGCAAAACCATACCTCACTGATCAAAATATAGTGTTAATATCTGCATACAATTATTAGCTAAACTCCTATTTGTTTTCATCAATTTTGCTCATAATAAATCTTTCATTGTTCCTAAGAGAATCTAAGATATCATAATTGCATGCCCTCCTCTGTTTTATTACCCTCCCTTGTTATTATTTTCATGATTTTCACTTTTGGGAAGTGAAACATACAGATTATTCATTGAGTTGTACTCTCTGGTTGCTTACTTTTCCACCTATGTTATCAAATTTTGACCACTGAGAAGTTTTCAGCTCAAATAACAAATGGTTATTTGTCCCTATATCCTTCTTACATACCCCAGACTTTTCTTGTACAATAATATATATAATATAATGTAATATATATATATATATAATCACTTTGTGATGTTATGCCCTACCAACATTGTCCTGTATTTGACTTATGAAGAATTTATCTAAATGCATCTAGCAGTTTTAGCTAGCCAGCAAATGCCACATTGTACAGCTAGCAAATAAACACAGATAATTTATTGTCTAGCAACATGGCAACTAGAAATGTGGCTGGACTCTTTTTCTGAGCTTGTGTTACAGCAGTACTTTCACTGTCAGTGATTGTTATCATAATAACAATATTTTGTATGCTACATTAGAGTTGAAAAGCATTGTTTCTGATTCCTTTTTGAATATCTGCACTTGATGAGTACATCAGTGCTAAGAGATTATAAGGCCATTTAGATATTATTTGCAAAGATGGAAGTGCTAAATCCCTAAAATAAAGTCAAAAATCATTTTTGGTTGCAAACTCTCTCCTTTTTGTAACGTGTTCATTCATATTCCAATATACCATTGTATAAAAATAGAAAATAAGACATAGGAAGAAAAATTTCTGTGTACCTTATAAAGATATGTCTCAGGTTTTGCAGAGCTGTTATGATAAAAATACACGCTAGTTAAGAGGGTAAATAAATTTTGTCTAATCAGCATGCTGATATGTTTCTTGACACATTATGTTAAATAACAATAGTTACTTTTCTTTATGATACTCCACCAATAATATTATACCTTATCATTTGACAAATGAGTTAAAATAAATATAAGAACTATTCTACAGTAATGCCATGGTTCATGGAGCCTTCTACTCATGAACAATTCATTTGTCAACAGAAGCATTGGGCAAAATTTAGCGTCTCTTCGATAATTTCACACTGGTGACAAACACGACCACGGTCATCTTTGCCAGAATTAAATGTGAAAATGTAAGAGAACTGTATATAAGCATTGACTTTACCTGATGTTCCCAGATAGTGCTACTTTATATTTAAAACTAATACTTTTTGTCAAATGTTTTTCAAATCATTATCAATGTCTCTTCTAAATACACATACACACATATACACAGACACAAACATTATAAGACTGCTGAAAAGTGGTTGTGCAAAAATAACTATGATCTAAGGTTTCTAATGAGTTGAATTGTATTAAGGGAAATTATTTTAGGTAATTTGAGTAGGCCTGACAGTAGGATGAAGGGGTATGTGGCTTTTTTAAGAAAAGAAGAAATTCTATATATGGATATTTTTGGTCAGTTCTTACAGAGTTTTGCACACGTTGCTATGATTGATTTGATATTTAGATAGCTAGCTTCCACCATCAAAAAAGGCTCCTTGGAAAAAATTCTATAAGATGAACCTCACTTTTAATACTGAATATATTTACATTTATATCTATGTATAGGGGTGCATTCATCTGCAAACTTTCATTATTATCTTACAATTGACACTAATACTAAATTATTTATGCAGATATTCCTTTGCTGTAGATTCAGTAAGTAAATAGAAAACTTGGCTTTTCATAAATGTCTTTCTCCACCCAAAGGTAGTCCTGGAATATTCCACTAAAATGATATAAACCATCCTTATTATAAGGTTTCTTCATGATCCAAAACAAATTAGAACTAAATTGGGAATCAGCTGTATTTCTTAATTCAATCAGATTTTTATTTGATATAAATTTATATGTTATTGTTAAGATATTTATCTTTTTTTAAGTAATAGAAAATACTTTCATAATTACTTGAAAATACAACTTTTAGATTCAATCAAGAGCAAAGGAAGCAGAGAGTTACTTCTCTTTCTAGCTCTTTGAAGGCTACTTTCCAGGACAACTTCTACCTAAATAGCTCTAGTTCTTTCTTTCCCAGGACGTCTTTTAGCTGATGTTTTCCTAGTTTGACTCTTCTAACTAATATCTATTCAACTGCTTAACCAAAGTTAAAACCATAAAAGGTCAGTCAGAGCAAAGGTTCAGTTGCATTTCGATCATTTCTTTATATAGCCAATTAAAACCACTCAACCTACGTTATTTGTATCACAAATATCTGAACTGCTTATTAAAAACACAAATTCACAAACTCAATGCAGAGACTACAGAATCAGCATCCTTGCGATGATGTTATGATTATTACTCCATTTCTAGAATATCTCCTTTATGGTAAAGTTGTGCCACAACAGATGATTTCAAATGCTTACGTTTTACACAACATGGCTTCTTCCAGAATGCACTTTTCGCTATTCTTCAGGAAAATAATAAAAGACAAGAAGCATTTAAAAGTTTAGGTCATTGGAATTAATCACCCTGGGAAGGCTTCCTACCTCTCCCATCAATTGAACAACTTACTTAAAGAGCTCTGTCAGATACAATCCGCTTTACTTCACTTTGTCTCCTGCTGATTCCGTCTTAAAGGGGATTGCCAACACGCTGCGTGCCTGAAGGATCTCAACTCAGATTACAAAAGCAAACCCTGAATGCGTGCTCTCTGGAAGGCAGACTCCTATCCGCTATGCTGCCAAGTGTTTAGTAGAGAGTCAAATAAGAGTGACACCACCCTGAAACTATTCTGCTTTTTGAGATATTCTTAAAGCTGGGCCTCAGGAAAAGATTCTCCCAGACAGATTACAAGTGTTCAAAAGATTGTGAGAGATCATAGCACAAAACCATGCTGCGTACACACATCCTGTCGCCAAAATTTCAAGGCGAGGTCTGACCTGAAGATGAGAGGGTAAATCAAATAGTGTCTTCTCCTGCTCTGACCCCCATCAAATAATTGTTTCGCTTTACTCTTGGTAAGAATCTTTGGGATAGGCTCTGGATGCTATTTCTATAACTGCAGGGCAAGGTAAATCCATCACGTGGAGATAAATGCCCCAAATATTTTCTCTTTATGTCTGAGAGGTAAGACTTGAATTAGAAAATCTCAATTGTTTTTTGATTATTAAAAACAGAAGCCATCGAATAGGCTGTCAAATAAACTTTATAATGAATGAGGCTGAAGGGTTAGGGCTGAATATCAAAGAACGGTATGGAACTGAATTATAAAATTCATAACAATTTCCTGCCTCTCCATAAACGACTTCTGGGTACCCTACTAGAAACACTGTCAGAATCTAGATTTTTCTTTTTATTCCTCTTATGAACTCAAACCTGAGTTAGAATCTCATCCCTAAGAAATATACATAGTTTCACTGAAGTCACAAAGCCTATTTTACTGGAAGTAGTCCTCATAGTACGACCTGTTTGGCAAGATTTGTTATGATAGAGATCAACAAAGTTTACCTCACGTCAATTAATAAAATAGAATCTTCCCATCAGCAGCAAGGTTTCTTATTTTTTCTTTCTACTAAGGAGTTTTTGGAGAATTCACACACTACCTTTACATTAACTTTCCAATTAAACCTACAAAATAGTTGAATAATTTTGACATTTCTAACATATATCGAAAAGTTTAATAAACATAAAAGTAGCAAAATAAGATTTCAAAATACTCCTAAAATCATACAATGAAATAATTATGATTATAAAGTAATACTACATATTTAATATTTCAGTGGCACAAATGTAAACTAAGAGTTTTGTTTTATTTCTTTATGGTACCAGGAATTCAACTCAGTCCCTTGTGCTTCCAAGGTAGGTGTAGTACCACTTGAACTAAATCCTTGGCTATATTTAATATTTCAAAGGGAAAAAACATGTTAAGTTCCAAACACAGACTAGGCCATCCAAATTTTTAACTGCAGCTTCCTAAGGTGTTAGGAAAAACACTAATTTGGAAAACAGTAAATACATAAGTTCTTAAGTGTAAAAAAGAGCACTTATGACTTTAGCATGCTGATAGTAAGCCTAAGTTTAAGGATATCTTCAGATAGAAGAAATGTTTTGTTTGGATTTGCCAAGGTAACATTGCTTCTCACATTATGGAAATGTCACAGTCAGAAACTGAGAGGACAGTTATATGCAGGGACACAAAATCCAAGACTCCCCCAAGTTATGTTAATAGCTCATAGATTCTTTCTTCCCTTCTTTCTTGTTTTTCCCTTTTCCTTCCTTTGTTTCTGTCTTTTCTGGCTCAGCTTCCTATCAGTGAAAGGATAAATAGCAGTTATGAGTAAATGAGGTAGTTGAGAAAAGACTGGTGGTAATCTCTAATGCTCCTTTCAAATGGTTAACTCATAAATAAGTGTGTACTCTCACAGTTTCTTTCAAATGTCTGAATTTTAACATTTTACATATTTTGAGAGAAAGGAATTCTCAACTCATCAGGGAAAATCTTTAATCTCAGAGCAAAGAAAAACTGGGAAATGTTTCAAAAAATGATAAAGCACAAGGATATACTTCTGCCCCAGACTGGTCAATTCAAGTACTTATTGTATACTCATCTCTAATGTAAAGGAGTGAACTAGGTCACAAAGAAATATGCTTTTTCCCATTTTTCTTGAAAGCAGTTTTGTGGGTTTGTTTTTTTGTCTTTTTTCCTGTGACATTGACAGACTAGATATAATATTTCTCTGCTATAAAAAGAGCTGTAGAACTAGGACAATGACAAATGATACCTGACACTTTACTATGATGGCAAAAAGATGAAATACAATGGTAGGAATCACGTTAATTTGGACAGTTTATGTCTCTTCCAAATAGCACAGCTGTTACTCAGGTCTTGAAAACTCCTGTCAACACAGAAATGCAAATCTGGGGTTATGGTAGTTTTTCAGGAAATCGGAAATCTGCTTTGCTCTAGGAAACCCTGTGATTTAACTGTTCAGTTAAGCAAACCCCTAAGAGCCAGTCACACAGAATCTGCAGGATAACTGTGACTATGAGTTGCACATAGGACTTGTATCTTATTGGTGAAATGACAAATGTGCATGTTTCTCGTTGTCTTGTTAGTCAGCATCAAAGAAAAGTGGTAGTAAATATCCCATGACACTTTATTTACTGCTTAAATCCTGGTGCTGTTTGTCCTCCATATTTCAGGCAGAAATATAGCACAAAGTTTCCTTTCTATAATAGTCAATTAACATAGATATGCTAAGAATACATTTTTAGGTTAGACTTACATGTTTATAGGCATGTACACTGAAATCATGAGAGATATCCATTATATATGACTCCCGACTCTTCTGAAGCTAAGTGCTGTAAACTGGGTCAGCATATGGCTGTGGATGAACTGTCAAGGGCTCAGTTTCTAGACACCCTGGATTTGCAATCTGAGGTAAACCTTCTCGCTTTACTTGCATTATAAAACATATTGAAGTAAAGTGACTGTCTTCTTCCATTACCTCACCATCTAAGTATCAACTCACAATGACCTTTCTAGGATACACTTTCTAGGCTAGTTTAGCTACGAAGCAAAACACTCTCTTTGGATGCCACTGTAGGAATCCTCTTGAGTAGTCTCTGTATTTAAAACACTACACCTCTTATTAAAGCAGATAACTAGTTAAGCTGTTAGTTGTCTTCAACAAACTCAGGAGAGAACAAAAAATGCTCTCATAAAAATAGAAATATATAAAACCAAGATATGATCCAGACCACAAATTGACATGGCCCTTTATAATAGTATACAATAGTATAATAAAGCATAATATTGATAACAATTATTTATCTATTACAATTGAAGAACCTCTGCTTATAACACATATAAAATAATCACTGACATATTCAATTGAGATATGAGGTAGGTTTATAATTTTTATAATGTATATATCAATTGGATATTTATCTTGTGGTGTCCTAAAATCTAGGGAGACAAATCTGGGCTGAACTACAAATTGAATTCAATAAAATAGGAAAAATATTTGTAAGGCAAAGGAAACACATGCACAGTTGAAAATATGTACTTCAGTTTTTATCATGAAGGAATCATTTTGCTCATGTACTTGTTATAATGTACAGTGACCAAGCTTCATTGTCATTTTGATGCTAACAGCTTAAACAGGATTTCACAACAAGGAATAAATTGTCCAATGACAGGAACCAGGAATGTAGGAATGAGGGGATTGGGAAGGAGGGTGGGGTTTGCATTTACAAGAAAGGTGGAGAATCTACTGCATTGCCCTCAACAATCAGTTCTATATATTTAACAGGTTGGTGGAAAGTCAGTCCCCTTTTAGAATCAACGGACACATCAGGACATTATATCCTAGAGTGGGCTCCCTTGTGTTTCCCAAGATTTTCTTCTGGAGAAGGGACTCCATGTGTCACTGCACGCTGAAGTCCCCCAAACTGGATGACTGTGCACCTCTCGGGAGGTGACTTTCTTGATCTTGGGGGCCCAAGGTAATACCATTAAAATTCTATTTCTGTTATTCTCGCATTTCACATTTACTTTTCTCTTTTTGTGCTACTAATGCAGTATACACAAATTAATGTTTAATATATTTTCATGTATTAGAAATGTATATTTTTCTTATGAAATAAGATATATTAAAATATGAAGTGATTCAGAGTAGAGAATCTCTTTACTCTCCACGATGATTATTTATCCCATCTCTTTTGTATATTTATGAACCTGAATACATAACATATTTGTAAGAATACATTTATAAAGCATTTCTTATTTAATGAAATTGATGGATATTCTGATATATTATTTGAAAATATAGATTTTTAAGAAAGGTATGTTCTATGTTTTATGTTGTATTATATGATGCATACAGTGATATATATATATATGCATAGATATTGGAATAGATATAGATATCATTTAATTCCAGACACGGGGTTCATAACTTTTATAATAAATACCCAAATGCCATCATTTTCATAAACAAATGATATCAGTTGCAAACAAGATGACATATAGATCATATGTGAGCAAAGTTCAGTCATTTTCACATGCATAGAAGACATATTTCAACTCACTGTAGCTTCTAGTATCCTCACTGGAGGCTAATGTATATTTTATTATATAATAACTCAATATAGTAGTTTTCAATTTATTTTTCTGATGTTTCCATCCACGCTGTCAGTTTCATATATGAATTCAGTAGCTTTAAAAATTTCATCCTCAGTCTTCCTGGCTGCTCAGAACACTGAATTACTTGTTATATTCATGTCAGCCAAAGCTTCTCTACCCAAATATCTCTCTTTTATTTCTCTAGTACTTAAATTTTATAACAATAAACACACAAGTGTGACATGAAACAAACTTGTTATTCTGTTCTCACATTTATGAAAGTGTCATGATAACTTTAATCAGTTTCAACCAACCTTGCTGTTCTCATTTATAAGTATTAAATCATGTTTCATTGCTTATTTTTAATATTGAGATTTCTGTAAAAATATAGGCCTTATCCATAGTTTTACTGATGCATAGCCATCAATCACAGAAATATACTTACAATTAACTCTACTTTCAAGTTTGTTACAGTGCCCCATAAATTCACTTGTCAAAATACAAATAGTTTCAAAGACACTACAAAGGATTTAGACAGAAAGTGTGACTAAGAGGTCGTTAAATACGAGTATATTTTGTCTGATATTCCAGTTTATCTTAACCAAGGATTCAATTGAAATCATAAATATAAGACTCATTTTGTGTGGTAGAATAATTTTCTTCTCATTACCTCTTAATTAATGTATATTGGTGGGAATTACTTTGACACTAATTTTAATGTATCCCTTTTTATCCCTTATTGTATTTTAAGATTTTTGTGTATCTATTTTTCATTGATAGAAATTGCATTTCTTTCATAGTGATGAGCACAATGTTTTATGCTTTTTGTGTATTGCTACACAAATAAAACATAGATTTTTGTATTATTTTAGAAGATAGGCTTTACTTAACAGAATTCACAGTAACATTTTGGGATTTGAAAAATTTGAATTCACCACTAATTAACATCTCTTTTTGTAGAATAATGTCAATAAATACATATCACACATAAATAATGAGATAAGACTCCAGAATTGCAATATTATAAAAAATTAAATATATTATTTTAAGTCTATAAAACTGTAATACAATGTGGTTTGCAACTCCTTACTTCACAGAGTAGAACATTTTTTATGAAGCACATTAAGTCTATTCATTAGGCTAAACATTTACTTAATTTCTATATACATGTGTAGGAATATA
>PVIR01038630.1:0-14402 GCA_004026965.1 Petromus typicus | reverse complement strand
GGAGCTTTCTGTGGCAGGACAGCATGACCCCACAATGTGCTCAAAGGGCTGGGATTGCACGGTCTCCACTTTGCAGAGGCTCCTAAGGGTTGGACAGCTTCCCTGAGTTCGCAGAGCTGGTTAGTGGCTGAGGCCACACTTAAAACCTGATTTCCTGGCTCCTAGTCCCAAGCCTTCTCCCTTTCTGACCAGCAAACGAAGACAGACCCCTGGCCTTGATAAGCTCACAAGAACACAGCAGCTGATAGTCAGGCTATAATCAAACTGTGGAAGGGCTGAGGGTTATGAGAGATTCGAAAACAATTAGCCAGGGAGGAGAGGCGCAGTCTTCCTGGTGGTGAGGCTGAGGCTTTTGGGAGTTAGTTTAGCACTAGAGGTAGGCAGAGGTGGGAAAGTTGTGCTGTATCTCTGCCCCTTGCTCCCTCGGAAGACCTGGACATGAACCATGGAGAGAAGAACCATAGAGAGGATTGAAAAGGTACTAGACCTGGACTTAACCAAAATGGCTAGAAATGTTCTATGTGGTTCTACTTCCTCTTCTTCTGTCTAGGGACTGTTTGGGAAGGGGATGCAGTAGGAAGAGGGTATGAGCCACAGGATGGCAGCAGGGTGGGGGAAGGGTGTCCTCGGGGCCCCCATGGTCTTCTGCTGAGTATCTCAAAGGGTAATGGTCGATCTCCCTGTTCAGCCTGGCAGGCACCAGACTCTCCTATCTCATAGCTCCAGATGTGGACTGGCAGCTGCTGGGTCTCACTCAGCCATACTCTCAACCATGACATCACCCCACCCAGAACCAGACTACCCCTACGGGCACCCAGGAGGCCTGTTGGCTCCAGCAGCTGGTGTAGGTTCAATAATTGGTCAGGAGAGATGGAGGCTCTCTCCTGAGCCTGGGGCCCCTCAGGGACCAGTCCCCCTGAAGCCTGCTGTTACTGGACTCTGATCAATTAGCAGGGAAGACATGAGGTCAGAGAGAGCAGGTGTGGGCTTGGCTTTGTTTCCAGAGAAGAGCTGAGTTGGACCTGGGGGAGGGGAGGAGGAGGAGGAGGAGGAGGAGGAGGAAGAGATGGACTTCAGGGCTTGAGGCCATGGGAGGAGAGTGAAGCATAAAGACGGCTGGTAGTTGGAGGGCCTGGCCTCACAGTTGCCAAGAGATAAAAACAGCATTTGGAAAACGTTTGTGCTCCAGGCAGCACAGGGCACTGAGATGGGCCCATTAGCCACTTAATGTCCTGGATAATGACCCCTGGCTTCCGAGAATGTCAGCTGGAAACCCAGACTCTACCAATGGCGTGGAAAGAGGCCAGCATCCTTGGCTTCGTGTTCAAAGCACCCACAACCCCCCGCCATAACCAGGCTTGTTTGCTTTCTCTACAGCCTTCTTCTCAGGGTGCTCTGTACTTCAGATTTCTAAACTTGTCCTGAGCTCTCTTTGTCCTTTCTCTTACTCAAGATGTTACCCACGAAGGCCTCTCTCTGCCGTGTCTGCCTGGTGAGATCTTTTTCAGTCTTCAGACACTATGGCATCCTCTAGCTTCTCTGTGCAGAGAAGGTTGGAAATGGCCTCTTATCTCTTACTTCCGGGATGGCGATCATTTCCCTCATAGTAGGGAGTTGGATCTTGTTCTCTTCTTCCTTCCCCGCATGGGAGTACTGGGGTCACTGAGTGCTGTGACTTGTGCTCTGGACGCTGGCCTTGACCATTCTGAAGACTGGCTGGTCCAGTGTGCTCTCTGGCACACAGTGGTTCCAGGGGCTGCTTGTCAGCTCTCATATCCACCTGCACACATGGTCTACTTGCCTGTGTTACTCTATACACCTCTGAGTGTGCAGATCCTAATGCCCTCCCTGGCTTTTCGGTCTGTCAAGACAGACTCTAAATAAGATTAATCTGTACTCTATATCTGTTACACTTTCCTTGATGGCATGATTCATACCATACTGGGAGGAAGGTGGGCTTTTCACCCTCAGAGACCCAGAAGTTACAAGGCTCACACATAGCTGAGGTGTGGTCAAGGGCTGACTCCCAAGCTTCAGGTTTTGGTATTATACCAATTCAATTATGTAGATAATAAAAAAGTTCCAGGGCCGGGGATTTAGCTCAGTGGTTCTGGTGTCTGCCCGGCAAGTGCAAGGTCCCAAGTTTGATCCCAGGTAACTATATACAACAATACTGGGTGTGGTGGGTCATACCTGTAATCCCAGCACTCAGGAGGCAGAGGCAGGAGGATTACTGTGGGTTCAAGGCTGAATTCAGGACCAGCCTGAACTACAAAGTGAGACCCTGTCTCAAAAACCCCCCAAAAGTTCCTTTATCTGGAGCCAGAGCTGCTGTTGCCATGCTTTCCATCTGCTAGCACTGTGGTCACCCTGGTGGCCCAGGGCGTACGTGGCTCCAGCTGGGCTTGCTCCTTTTGCGAGCTTCACATTGGCTGGTGATTGGAGCCAGTGCTCCAGGTGAAATTCTGTTTCCCAGGGGTTACTGCTGTTACCTTTCTTATGTATCATTTCAGATGCTTCCTACACATCAAGTGTTTATATGTGTATGTAGGAGTCCTTTTTGTATTTTATACAAATAGAACTTTGTGATTCATTTTATTTTCTTAATTTTGATACCAGGGCTGGGAATTTAACTCAGTGGCTCTGAATCTGCCTCGAAAACACAAGGTCCTGAGTTTGATCTGAGGTGCTATAAAGAAAATCTTGGGGGCTGGAGATTTAGCCCAGTGGTTCTGGTGTCTGCCTTGCAAGTGCAAGGTCCTGAGCTTGATCTTCAGGAACCACATACAACAATGCTGGACATGGTGGCTCATGCCTGTAATCCCAACACTTGGGAGGCAGAGGCAGGAGGATTGCTGTGAGTTTGAAACTTGCCTGGGCTACATAGTGAGCTCAGGGCCAACCTGAGCTACAAAGCGAGACCCAGTCTAAAAAAAAAAAAAAAAAAATATATATATATATATATATATATATGTATGTATATATATATAAAGTATTATCTATATTATGTATATATCTATATATTTTTATATATATATATATATCTCTTGGGACTATTTTCTAGTCAGAACAAATAGATCTATTGCATCATTTTTTACTCTATTATTTTACCAGCTGTATAATATCCATTCAATGTATATAAGAAGTTATACATTTAATAACTTCCCCCTTCATGATCATGTGAGTTGGTCCCAATTGTTTTTTGCTTTATGTATGGATATAAATTCTCACTATGTAGTTCAAGTAGGCCATGAATTCAGTAAGTAGCCCAGGCTAGTCTCAAACTGACAGCAATTTTCCAGCTTCAGCCTACCTAGGGCTGGCACATGGCACCACACTCAGCTTGTTTTTAAAAAACACTGTATATGATGCTGTAATAAATACCCTTCTAAGTGCTTCTTTGAACTCTGCCTATGTGACAGAGTCCCAAAAGCTGAACTGCTGAGTCAGGTAGGAGGGACATGTTCCAGGCTTTGATGGTGGCTGACGAATCCCTCTTCAAAGGCTGAGCTGGAGTCTCCAAGACAAGTAGGCACTGCTGAGGTAAAGGACGAGCAGAAGGAACGGCATCTCAGAAGTATGGTAGGGGTCCTTGAGACAGTTAGTGTGGAAGAAGGAAATCAGACTGGGCTGTAGAGCAAACAGCAGTGGGCGGTGAGTGACGGGTCCAGCATCCAAGGGGAGAGGTCGAGTCACGTGGGGCACAGTGAGCTGGACTGAGTCACAGACACTGGCAAATGGCGGCGTGCTGGCTACATATATGTGGCTCACTGCCTGTTTTTGTGAGTTGAATTTTACTGAAACACAGCCATGCTCATGTGTTTATTTAGTATCTACAGATGTGTTGGCCATGGGGGCAGTTGAGTGGTTTCAGTAGAATCCATTTGCTCACAAGACCTCAAATAATTACTTCATAGCACTTTTAACTGAAGGGGTTTGCTGCCATGAGAAGCTGGATTGGCCCAAGAACAGGGGCAGCCATAGAGGACTTCAAAGGGGAGAGGGACATCATTGGTCTTCGAGGGTCTCGCTGAGGCACAGGGCGGGGTGTGGGGACTCAGGTGAGAAGTTGGGCAGCCTGGAATGAGACAGTGGCAGCAGGAATGGAGAGAAAAGGTACATTGGCAGGTCCCTGAGAGGAGCCAGAGAGTGACTGGGGGTTTAGGATGGGAGTGGAGAAGGCGGGGCTGTCCAGGACATAAGGGAAGATGCTGTGTTTTGGTGCTGACATGAGTTAGCAGGTGACTGGACGCCTCCAATTCTGTTGCCAGTACCTGCTCAGCTACCTTGGCCAAGGCTTTTTGCTCTGAATGAGTTTTTTTTTTTTTTTAACTCTTAAACTGGCATCAGTAAAAGGAATTGAAAGCTTCTTCCAAGGCTGTGCTCAGTGTTCATCTTCTCCTACAAAACTAAGTCAGCTTTGCTTTTGTATCTATCCCATCTACTTGCTTTTTGTTCTATGTAAAGTTATCAGGGTGAACTGACCCACAAAGTGGTTGAGACTTGGGCTCAGGGGCTACGTCAGGCTTCTATTCTGCTTTCATTCAGCTTCCCAGAAGCAGTCTTCTGGACAGCCCCCCGTTCCGGCTGGTGGAGGTAAGGGGCCATTCGAGTCAGAACGCTAAGTAGAAGGAGCAGGAAAAGAGCTGGGAAGGATGGTTCCCAAGACTTGGAAAGGATAAGGATGTGAAATCTTAGCAGTGGAGCTACCCTTTCTGAAATTAGAAAATGGTTTGGGAACCCTTGTGGTCTGAGTCATGGGACTGTGTCCTGATGGTAACATGGATAGACAAGGTTGTTGAGATCAGGCAGAGAATAAAAAACAAGCTATGCTTGACAGGCCTGTAGTGGAGACCGCTGCGACTGATGGGCCAGGGAGGTCCGGCACACTCTCTTGGCATTTTTTGTGCGCAGTGAGGCAGAGAAGGGGAGGGAGCAGGTGGGCAGAGCGCAGAGAGCGTGGAGAGAAGTTGGTGAAGGATGGAGGAAGGAGATTGTGTAAGTTCCTGTGCATTGCGGTTGCAGGTGAGCTACTTTCTGTGCCAGGAACTCCACACCTGTGACTCATCTCTGCCTTTTAATAGCTCTGGAGTGTAGGTAGTATCGTCATCACTTTATGGAGGAGGAAACAGGCTCAGGGAAGATAAATGACTTATGCAAAAATTTCCCAGAAAATAAGTAGTAGAAGCAGCAGTTGTGTTAGTCAGCTTTCCGTGACTGTTACCATACCCGAGATGATCAACTCATAAAGAGAAAAGGCCCTTTTGTGGCTCACAGGTTTGATGGTTTTGGCCCGTGATCAGGTGGATCTATTGCCTTTAGGCTGTGGGTTGAATGAAGGGGTGCACATGACAGGAGGGCACAGTGCACAAAGATGGTCCCCTCATTGCGAGGATATGAGAGAGAAGCACCTGGATTCCCTTGTCTCTCGTGACCTCTCACCTCCCAGGAGCCCCGCCCCTTGCAGTTTCTTCCAACGCCCAGCAGCACCATGCTGCAGATCAAGCATTCGCACATTGGCTTGGGGCAACGTTCCGTAAACAAACTGTAGCGGGAAGTGAATCCAGGACTAGCTCACTAGGTAGCCCAGGCCAGCCTCGAAGTCACAGCAATCCTCCTGCCTCTGCCTCCCAAGTGCTGGGGTTACAGGTGTGAGCCACCATGTCCAGCATTGTGATGTGTGGTTACCAGGGATCGAACTCAGCACCCTGCCCTCACCAGGCAGACACCGGAACCATGAGCCAGCGCTCTTTCTACCATACTCTGTGAGGCTGAGTGAGGGTAATGAGTGGATGAGGGTGGAGGCAAAGGAGGGTTGGGAAGGTGACAGGCTGGAGGAGCCTCGCAGAACCCACAGTGCTTGCCGAGCTCAGCCTCTCACGCCTGAGCAGCTGGCTGATTTTTCATAAAATAAAAGAAGTCCCTGAATTGAGAAATATGTGCGTCTCCAAGATTGGATTGTGCAGTGAACAGTAGCCAGAGCGAACAGTAATCCATCATGGCTTGGCGTTGGCGGGTGCTGCCAGCCGGGGCCCTGGTGGGATTGTCATGAAGGTGACCTTGGACGGGAACCCAGGGTCCACTCTCCAGTAGCCCTGCGAGCTGTGGCCTAGGCTGACGTGTTTCCTCCTCCCCAGGAGCTGCTTTCTCCCACTTCCTTCTTAGCATTTCACAGGCTGCACCACATGCAGCAGCTTCCTGGGGCACTGGAACTGAGAATACAACTGAGCCTGTAAAGATGCAGAATCTGAGTTTGAGTCAGCTTACTGCTTTTGTGACACTAGCATCTACTGTCACTCTTGATGGCTGAGGGTCCAGGCTGGAGCCTCCAGAGACAAGCCCTGGACGGGTCCTCTCACTGAGGGTAGGCCAGTTGTGTAAGGAATTTAGCTCTATAGTTAGTCAGAGTTGATTTTAATTCCTAGGTTACCCACCTACTTATTGTTCTCCTAAAGACACTATGAATCCCCATTTTATAGATGAAGAAACTGAGGCTCAGAGGCTAAGTAATTTGCAAGAGTCAATGTGTCTGTACAGGTTTTCTGCCAGGGATGGTGAGGGTCTCCTAACAGGCAACATTCGCATGAAGTGTTCCTAGAATTTTATACGCATAAACCACGTAATCATCAGGACCATCAAAGACGGGGCCTGTAAAAGTTCCATTTTACAGATGAGACAACTGAGATGCAAAGAAATTAGGTGACTCCCCTGAGGTCACTCAGCTATAGAGTCAGAACTGGGATCTAACCAGTCTGCTTCTGGAATCTGGGATATTTCTGAGCGGCACTTCAGGGCAGGCTTGGTGCTCAAATTCCCATACAGACTAATGAAACCCAGGCAGAGGATGCATCACCATTGTCCTCATTTTATGTACATGGAAGTCAAGGTCTCGTGGAGTGAAGCAGACTAAGGTCATCTCGCTAGGAGAGTGACCTCGTCCGATAAACTCTAAGGAGTATAAAGAAGTAGGGGACATAATCATATTTTTATTTTCCATTGGGCAGCAAAAAAAGTTTGAAAGGGGAGATGGTTACTGTGCCATTCTGGGTGGTTTGTGTGTACTTCAGAGAAAGACGCAAGCGCTGAATAAAAGGAAGGCCCTGTAGTTTGCAGAATGTGACAAAGGACCTGGGTCCCCGTGGGTTTCATCCGGACTCTCGTTGCCAGGAACCTGCCTGGTGCTGGGGACACTTGTGCTCACCAGCATCCACCAAGCTGTCTTTCATTCCTAGTGTTGCCCTCTAAAATGGTGACAGTAGTGTCTGTTTTGTGCACACGCGTACACTTACAGAGTGTCATTCACAAAGTCTTACACAATATGAGCTTAGTATATAGTGAATCTCTTATTGTATCAGCTGAAGGCTCTGGTAGCTGGTCCTTGCTCTTCCAGCAGCTCAGCTTCCGGTCGCACCTGCTGACCCTATGTTGGCAACTCTTCTCTGGGAGAATGACAACCCAGAGTCCCCAGAGGACACTGACCCACAGAACCACATGCTAAAAGGTAAATGACAATAGAAGGCTTGGCAAGGGGTCAGAGCTACCTCTTCCTTTTCTTTTTGAGGTCTGAGGGCTGAGAGGGTGGGTCCCACGCACAGCCTGACCTGGGGCTACCCGGTGGGGACCAGCCGGTAATTCCCGTTAGTTGCCCCGGACCTGGCCGGCTTCCTGGGATCAATCTGTGCCGCCCCCAGCCTGCCCCTGGCTCTCAGGTGCCTCTGAGGTGTCCTCAGTCTGGAAACTGAACGTTCCAGGCGGCCGAGTCTGGCCTAATGTGGCTGATGTTCTTCCAAGAAGCGCTGCCCACTCACACCTTCAGCTTTCCCGCTCCGTCTCACCACCGCCCCGTGCCCTGTCTCAGCCCACATCCTTGCCAGCTGGTGCCCTGGAGCAGCCTGTGCTTGGCGTGCCTTCTCCCATCTGGCCTCTCTAACCCTCTCTCTGCACTGAAACCAGAATCCACTTCCTCGCCAAACTCAGCCATGTCACTCATCTATCCAAAAATCCTCTGGTTGTCTCCGCTGACCAGATAAAACTCCAGGCTCGCCAGCTGGGTACCCACTCCCCAGGCTTTCCCATCTGAACCCTGCCCGCCCCTCCATCCTCTGCCTCGCTCCTGCTCCCTTCCCCACTCTGTACCTCCTCTGCAATAGCCTTTCTTCTCTTGCTCTTCAAAGACCCACAGAGCTATCTCTCCACAACTTCTTGGCTGAACCTCCACGTTCTAACCAGGTGTCCCTGCCTCCTCTTCCCACAGCCCCAGGCTCCTTAAATCCAGGCTTCCTCCCTCAGCAGGTCCCACAAGGCTTCGGGTGCAGCTCTCTCAGAGCACTGACCTCACTGAGTGGTCACTGTTGCTTCCCTCTGCCAGCTCCTCGAGTTCCCACTGTGCAGGACAAGGGCTTGAGGTCAGTCATGGTGTTTCAGGTCTAAGAGCTGGGTCGTACCAGCACTACCAGCTGACTGTCCCCATCCTACACATTTTATGCTGGCTGGCAAATGGCTGTCTTCTCCTTTCCCTTCAGACCTCAGGGTTCCTGCGGTTCAGCAAGTTCAGGGTCAGTGGTGACCGCAGCAGGGATCTCCTGGTTGGTTAGCACTTTGTGTAGGCTGTTGTTGAATTTACAGTTCTCTCCCAGAAGACAAGGGCTCTGCCTCTCTGCTTTTCTCAGCTAGCTCCTGAGTTTCCCCCAGGTCTTGATTCCATCTCAAGAACAGCCTCAATGGTTTTGAAATTCTCCTTCTCCGGAAGGAAAAGGAAACCTCACCCTCCAGCTATCCAGGTCAGAGAAGGTGGTAAAGCTGAGCTGTTCGGGAGCAGCTCAGAGGCAGCCCCTGAGGGTTTTAGATTCCAAGCCGAAGGCTGGACCTGGGAAGCTTGGGGGCTTTACAAGGTTACAGGTACATGTTGTCTGCCTGGCACCTGGCACAGTGCCCGGCTTCACAGAGACCCTGGCTTTCCAGCTCATGGGCAATGCAGAGTCTGTGATGGGACAGGGTGACAGTAGATGCAGAGGGTCACGATGGAGCCTCAGGAGGTTAGGGGCAGGGAGGACACTCTGGAAAATGGAGTTGACTGGGCCTGAGTCCTGAAGGATTGCAGCGTGTACTTTGCCTCATTCTAGGACCATATTCTCCAGGTCATTACTATCCCAGAAGGTAATGCCCAATCATTGCTCTGGCCCATTGTTGGTCCTGTCCTGCCAAGCCACGGTGTGACAACAGCAATTATAACTAACCCTAAAAGGCACTCCCATGCCTTAAGTACTTTATATATAATAACCCTTTCACTCTGGATGATGACCACATGAGGTAGATGCAGTCAGTATTCTTATACTATAGGTGGAGAAACTGAGGCATGGGATATTGACGCAGTTGTCCAAGATCTCAGAGATGGGATATGGTGAAGCCTTGAATAAGACTCAGGCAGCCTCACTCTAGGGTCCCTATGGTGGGCATAACCACCACACCACACTGCCCCAAACTCGTTTTGAACATTATTGTTGGGCCAAGTGTGGTTGTTGCCCGCAGCCTGGGACCAGCCTCAGGCAAGGCTCACAATGTGTGGCGTGGGGATGGAGAGAGGGAAGGGTGGTGTTGGATAGAACTAGGAAGGCATAACCAAGAGGGGACCAGGTCCCTGTGTGCTCAGCTCTGTCCAGTTCCCCAGCCCCCAGAGTGGGCCAGAGTGCTGGAGACAGGGACTCGAAGCCTGCCCATCTTCACATCAGTATGTGTGGAGCTCTGGGCCTGACAATCTATTTGTTAGTGGGGTAATAAATAAACAACTTGCTTGTCAGCACAGGGACTGGCATGGGTGCCTTAGAAGATAAATGCTGCCTCTGAAATAGACAAATATTTACCATTCTCCAGACGAAGTTGTCAGCCCTGCTAAAGGCCTCGGGGGCTTAGAATTAAAGTGAATGTTAGGATTTCTTTTTTACCCTAATGGAAATACCTCACTGTCCTTCTTCGTAACAAGGAAGATGATATTGCCTTACTTGAGGACCTACTACGTACCGAGGCTCTCTCACAAGCTCACTACAATCCTTTGGGGTTGGGGGTTGTGGTCCCTATCCATATACGGGAAACTGAGACTGGCATGAGAACAGTGATTTGCTAAAGGCCACAGGCTGGTGGTGGTAGAGTTGGGACTTGCATTTGCCTCCCAGTCTGGGCTCTGTGTTGACGTTCCTGTTGCCAGCAGGTTGAGATCCTCTCTTGGGTATAATGGAAAGAAGATGGAAAAAAAGCTCTGTTCAGAGGGTGGTGGCACGTTTTCAATCCGTGGGATATAAATGGGACTCATGCGGGACTTGCATCTGCTTGGAGCAGTCCCAGCAGGCTGGAGGAAGTCATTTGCATTCTAAGACTGCATTGTCAAGCCAGGTATGGTGGTGCACGCTGTAGCCCAGCACTCAGGAGGCAGAGGCAGGAGGATTGCCAAGAGTTCGAGGCCAGCCTGGACTACATAGTGAGTTCAGGGCCTGACGTACAAAGTGAGACCCTGTCTCAAAAAACAAGTCAGAACAAAACAAAAAAACTGCAGTATCAGAGCCAAGATGGCCCTAGAGTTCCAGGGTCTGGCCCAACCCTGGCACAGCCTGTGCTGTGCATGCAGGACCCAGTGGCACAGTGCCCATTCTACAGATCAGAAAACTGAGGCTGGGAAGACTGTGACAGGTCCAACAGCATGGCCGTAGAGTGGCAGCCTTAGGGCTCCAGGGTGGAGCATCTCTGGGATGTGCAGGTGAAGCGAGCACAGCCCCGCCAGACCGGGCCGCCAATTATTAGCTACATGAACTTGGGCAAGATACTTAGTTCTCTGCAGTTCTGTTTGATCTTCTGAAAAAAATGAACATTTTAATAACTTAAAAGGTTTTCTTAGGAGAATAAAACACTTTGTAGACAGAAAATACCTGGATTATGCCCGATGCAGAGCAGATGATAAATATTAGTAATTATTATTATCTCTATTGAGCTCTTCATGTGACATTCCTTCCATGAAATGCGTATGTCTGAGACAGACCCTTGAAGTGTCCATCACATACGCCACACTTACCATCTTCAAGCACTAGGAGCCCCAGGAGGTCACCCCGCCCCCGGGGCAGGACAATTCTCCGCCCTGACCCGGTTTAGGAAATGGGTTCTCCTTACTGATGGCAACATTTGCTTCAAACCCCCAAGGCTCCCACTCTCTCCCCTCCTGTCTCCCTTCCTCACGCCTCAGTATGAACAGGAATTATTTTCCAAATCACTGCTGCCTCTGCTTCTGTGTGTTAGAAGCTGCGTCTGAGGAAACAGAAGCAAAGCCAGATCCCTGTGGACCAGATCCTGTGTTTGGACTGACTGGGGACAGAAGGTGAGGGGATTTCTGGCCATGGGAACAGCATTTGCAAAGGCAAAGGGTACGGAGAGCAGTTAGGCTGAGGCTGAGGGAATCCATGTTACAGTGGAAGTCTGCTCCTGGCCACCCTACGGACAGGCAAGGTGGGGAGGATCCTTCGAGTGGCACCAGGAAGTCTCTGCCTAGACAGCCATCCCAGCTTACACCTCAGGACTTTTGCCACAAAGGATGCCTAT
The DNA here is from genome assembly GCA_004026965.1 of Petromus typicus. NCBI lineage: Eukaryota > Metazoa > Chordata > Mammalia > Rodentia > Petromuridae > Petromus > Petromus typicus. Next base: position 2,822 of record PVIR01038630.1, on the reverse strand, counting down.
CGAAAAATTTCTGGTAGTCCTCTAAGATATTCATCAGCTTGAGGATGCTTGTAATTAACTGAAGTATATTAGAAAATACCAGTCATGGCTGATGAATTCCACCGCGGAGTCCGGAAGCTGTGAGGACAACTGGGTATCCTTTGTAAGCATCATGGGCTGGGGGATCACCTTAGATCTAGAAATGACCTCTATTCCATTCAACGAGGCCCTGGCCTCCTCCTCTCCTCTCTTGTCCTCCAGGAAGCACTCCTCCACACACACACACATACACACTCACACACACACACACACTCACACACACACACACACACCCTCCCTCCCTCCCTATTCCTGCTCTTCCATCCCTCTGTAGCTCTCACATACTTGCTCCCTCCAGTGTCCAGTTCAGCAAACCATCCTGAGCTCTCACTAAGCAGGACTCTGCACCAGTGCAGGGATCAGAGATGCCTCAGATGGAGGTCTGTCGCCTAAAGAGTCTGTCAGCCTGGATGAGGAGACAGATGCACAAACCGGCCATGGCTGTGTGTGAGGGAAGACGGTGCAGCAGTCAGAGGGAGGGATTAATCAGAATGAGGGAAGAGGAGGTTGTGGAGGCATCTCAGAGCCAGGGAAGTCAAAGCAGGCTCTGCTGTGCCACAACCAGGTGTGAGCCTTCCTACGGGGATGAGCATGCGGCTCCGCAGAGCTGCCAGCTGCTGCCCACAGTCAGGGACATTTGGGCCCTGTTCCCATGCACAGCCACACCTCGAGTCTCCCCTCAGACTGGTTGGAAGCAGCTATAACCGAGGGTCTTTCCTGGGCCCAGTACTACTGTTTGCCCTCTTTGCTTTTGAATTCCTGAGACGGGATTCTCTCTCTACACTTCAGAACCTTGGGCTTCTTCAGTCTCCCCGACGTGACCATTGCACTTCCGCTCTCTGTGCCGTGAATAGAGCTTCCTTCCTCCTTGCCCACCTTTATGGTTCAGCCAACCTCTGTTTCTCCTCTTGGTTTAGGACTCTTACATGAGCATCAGTCCCAATGTTCCCTTTATCATTTCTCCCAGGGTTCTTTGAACCTCACTATGGAAAGGCCTGCTGTAGGAAGACTCCCCCTTCCCTAGAGTCCAAGGTGGGTCCTCAGGTTAAATTCTCATGGTGATGCCATGTGTCAACTAGCCCCAGAGTGTACAGATTTTGTCCTTAGAGGCGTCACTTTGGATCTGTGCCCACTGCCCATCTGCCATGTGACCTTAGGTAAATTACTAACTTTGAGCTTCAGTCTCCTCTCATATGAAGTAGAGATGTGCTGTCCATCCCACAACAATGAGGATAACTCACACGAAGGCTAAGGCCAGAGCTTCTCAGTGATGCTGGTGGAAAAAGTGGCACCACGCCTGTCCACCCCGAAATAGCCTGGAACCCTCCCAGTGAAGCTGCAGGACCACATTTCACCTGCTTTTGTTGTCTTTCCCCTTTAGACTAAGAGATTCTTGACAGACTCCAAATCCCTTATCTGATTTATTTTATATTTAGAGTAGCAGGCTGGCCCAGGGAGGTAGAGTGAAGGTCATAAGCACTGTCACAGTGGATTTGGACTGGGGCCTAGCAAGTTTCTTAGAGTCTGGGGGGGTGCCAAAACATTTTTTTACAAAATACTCCAATGCTCCTGAATATTTCAATTTACCAGTATGGTTTTGGTCTCAGTGTCTCCTTACTAGCATTCAAATTTTTGATGATTTAGAATTTGTGAGTTAGCCTGGGCTTTACTTTTGCATTTTCCTTGTGAGGTCTTAGTGAAGATAATTATTTCTGAAGAGAATAAATTTTCCATGGGACTGTGTAACATATCAAATCTATTAACATGACTTACCCACTCAAAGAACTGAGTTATTCTAAGCATGACTTTGATGGGCAGTAGAATATGCCCCTTGGAGAGAGGTGGGACAGGGCATATTTCTGCAGTTTTATCCTATCATTCACTTTTTTGTTGGTCAGTCAGAGTCTTTGAACTCTTCCTCTGTAGCCACACTAGTCTGGTTATTAAAGTGCATTTTAATAGGCCAGCCCCTGCCCCCATCAGTGCTGTGTCATTATTCATGTTGAAGATGAGGGCAAAGAAGTAAGAGAAATAGGTCTTAAGAGTCCAATCCTAGATTCTCTACTGGTTTTTTGTGTCCTTGGACATATTATTGATTTTTTCTGAGCATGTCAGTGGTATTTGAGTCTCTTTGTCGGCCCCAATCACTTCCATACCATCCTTTTCCACTTATATTCCTCAAACGCCCTCACCTGCCAGTCAAACAGCCTTAATTCCCATCCCAGGACCAAGCCCGTCACTCTCCTCTCCCCTTCACCAGGAAGGCTGTACCTTTCTTGCCATGAAAATCATATGCATCATTCATACAGGAGAAACTCTTGTCTCTATTAAACTTCTTTCCCAGTTGGTTGTGAGCCTCCCTTTACTACCTTCTAGGCCTTTTAAATTACATCCTGGCTGACATAGGAATTCTTGCAGATGTGTCTGTTTTCATACTAGATCGTAAGCCCTTTAGGCCAACTAATATCATCTATACCCAGATAAGTCCACTCTGTAAACCTGAACCCAAATCTTTCACTGTACGTGGAGGAGCTAGAATTCTTACTTAGAAGTTCTGAGCACAAAGCCCTTATGTGATAGTTAATTTTAAGTGTAAACTTGAATAGATGAAGTAGATACTCACACTGGTAAAATTATTTCTGAGTGTGTCTGGAAGGATTAGCATTTGAATCAACAGACGGAGTAAAAAAAGCTCTGCCCTCACCCATGTGGGGGAGCACCATCCCATCTGCTGAGGGCATAGA
>PVIR01038629.1:0-14419 GCA_004026965.1 Petromus typicus | reverse complement strand
CCCTCGCTTCACAGTCTGTAATCAGGAAACAACTGGGGAGCGACATGGGATACTTGACATGGCAAGCGTGTAACTTATACAGCACTAATCAGTAGCTCCCCAATATCCTTTGCTTTTTTTCCCTTTTCTTTTTTAAATAATTACTACTGCATTGTATTTCCTGAGATGATGTGAAAGCACCAGTTTTTTTTTTTTTTTTTGAGACAGGGTCTCACTTTGTAGTTCAGGCTGGCCCTGAGCTCAGCCTTGAATGTGATCACAGCAATCTTCCTGCCTCTGCCTCCTGAGTGCTGGGATTACAGGTGTGAGCCACCATGCCCAACATTGTGATATGTTTCCTCCTTCCAGAAAAAAGAAACAGACCCAGAAATCCTGATTGTTAGTCGGTGTGAATCCACACCCACCATTGTTGCATGTGGTTACCAGGGATCAAACCCAGGTCCTTGCACTAGCAAAGCAGGCGCCAGAACCACTGAGCTAAATCCTCAGCCCTGAAAGCACTACAGATTTTTGCAAGACAGTGGGTCTTTTCACTTGTTTTATATTCCACTCACCAAAGCACTGACCATTCATAGCCTTGCAGGCCAATTGTTTATCTTCTTTCAATCTTTGATTTTCTCTTTGTCAGATGTGGGGTGGGGGAGTAGGTGACAATAGTGAGGAGGAAGGTGGGGGGTGATATTTCCCAGCTCATCAATGTGCTGATATAAAGATTCAACAGGGTCTGTGAATCCCAAGATACTCAGGCTGCCTAAATCCCACATGTGGCCATTGCTGATGTTATTCCTACACTGTTGATGAAAGAAGAAAATGTGTGTTATTTACCTCACACAAAACACATTTCATAAAAACTGTTAATTCATTTTCATACTATAAAACAAGAAGCAAAAATAAATTGTGGTCCACTACTTTGCTATGCAACTTTTACAGGTTGATATAAAAACTTCTCAAGGAATTTACATTCCAACACAGCTTAAGCATCTTTGTTGGTAAGCACATATCTGAAGCCTCTCCAAGAAGCAGCCCTCATGGAGAACCTCCAGCTCAGCCTAGAACCCCAGAAGTGGCCTAGATACACCTTGTAGACCTCTGGCTCCAGGTCTCTCACCTCAGTCTCCTCCGTGTACTAGGGTTGATCTCAGAATGGTTTGTATTTGCTCTTGTGGTGCTGGGTGTGGGGCATGAGCCTTCATCGCCAGGCCATCCGTCCTTATGGGAAGGCAGAGAGGATTCCTGTGGGCAGATTTGCTATCCCTGGAATATAAATATGGGAAACATCAAAGAGTGTGAAGGGAAGCTTCCCAGGTAGAACTTAGAAGGTGATAAAATGCTGAATGAGCCTAAGAAAACCACATACATCTATACTCTTACCTCTATTAGCCTGAGAGAACCCCCCTGGAGGGACACTGTGATTTGGTCCTTCAGTGTCCCCCAGATTCTTACACCCCAGAGGTGCCATTGGGAGATCGTGGGACCTATAAGAGGTAGAGCCTACTGAGAGGAAGTGAGGTCATCAGGGGTGTGGCTTTGAAGAGGATATTGGGACTTTGACTTCTCTGCTTCCTGGCCACCATAAGGTGAGCCATTTGTGTCTGGCTGCCATGTGCAGCCTCACCACAGGCCCAGGGCAATGGCACTCACAGACTATGAACTGAAGATTATGAAACCGTGAGACAAATCTTTTCTATTTATAAAGTTCTTATCTCAGATATTTTGTCACAGTGATGAAAATCTGACCCTCCCAAAAAGTGTTTTTTAAATAAGAAAAGCTTTTAAAATCCACTTCTATAAACTATCCTCAAAATAATGGCCTCAACCCAATATCTCAGACTTGGAGATGATGAGGTCCATTTCCATATGAAATCACACTGGGATACTGAAAAGTAAGAAGTGCAAGTTAATACGGGCTGGCAATCTATCCTGCTACCAGCATGGAGCAAGGTGCTTTCTTTAGTGTTTAACATCATCCTCCCAACGAGTACCCACACTGGAGAAGTGAGAAAGGGAGGGCCTCAAGAGGTGAGGTAACTACCTCTGCACCACCCAGCCAACCAGTGTCTGTACTGCCCTGATTCATTACATTTTCAGTCCTCCGTGGGCAGTACAGGAGGGCGAGAGTGTACACACAGCTCCACATGTCTCAAAAGCCTCTTCTCACAAATGGAACCCAGAACAGGAGGAGAGAAAGACAGGAAGTCCCGTTAGAGAAATGCCACGAAGCAATCACAGTGCCCGGTGAGGCGCTGCCGGCCCCACGGGTACCACTCCTCCATGCACAGGGCCCAAGTCACTCAGACAAGAGATGGCTGAACTGGTCAGTAGCTGTGTCGGGCTCCAGCAGTGGTGAGGACCACGCCCAGCCTAGAGATGGTGCACAGGGAGAGAGCTGGACACTGGCCTGAGACAGGGGTGTGTGGAGGCGGGTGCATGGTGGAGAACAGCATCAACTGGTAAGAAAGAGCAGTGACCTGGGGCCAGGGATTTAGCTCAGTGGTTCCGGTCTTATGAGCACAAGGACCTGGGTTTGATCCCCGGTAACCACATACCATACTTGGTGTGGAGACTCCCGCCCAGCAGCAACCAGTATCACATACCACAGTGGCGGGCGTGGTGGCTCACGCCTGTAATCCCAGCACTCGGGAGGCAGAGGCAGGAGGATTGCTGTGATGTGAGTTTGAGGCCGAGCTCAGGGCCAGCCTGAACTACAAAGCGAGACCCTGTCTCAAAAAAAAAAAAAAAAAAGAAAGAAAGAAAGAAAGTGACCTGCCGGGTCACTTTGGACAGTGCCCAGCAGTATCGCAGCAGGGCTCCCTGACAGATGCCACACAGCAGTCTGAGCTAAAGTCCCCTGAGGCTGCTGGAGAAAGAGGCTTTCCACATCTCAAAGACCAAACCTAGACCCATCTCGCTCACCATGCAGTAAACTGAGATCAAGAAGGATGGAAGGTCTAAATATTAAAACAACGCTGAGATTCCATCTCACTCCACAAAGGATGGCTACTATCACAAAATCAACCAACAACAAATGCTGTTGGGGCTGTAGGGAGAAAGGAGCCCTTCTCCGCAGTTGGAGGGGATGCAGACTGGTGCAGCCACTGTGGAGATCAGGGTGGAGAGTCCCCAAAAAACTTGGATTAGAGGTACTACTTGACTGCTATTCCCCTGCTAGGTATATACACAAAAGAAGTAAAAGCAGCATACCACAACAACATGCTTATAGTGGCACAGGTTGTAAAGCTAAATCTTGAAAATAGCCAAAATGTCCATCAATTGAGGAATGGATTAAAAAATTTTGGTTTTTGTTGTTGCTGTTGTGTTAGTTTTTAGTTTTTTGAGGCAAGGTCTCACTTTGTAGTTCAACCTGGTACTGCATTCACTATGTACCTCAGGCTAGCCTTAAACTCGTGGCAATCCTCCTGCCTCTGCCTCCCAAGTGCTGAGATTACAGGCATGAGCCACCATGCCTGGCATTAAAAATGTGGAGTTTTTTTCAATATAATGGAGTACTATTCAACTTTAAAGAAGGATATACTTGAGAATCTCTAGGGAAATGGATGCACCTTGGGATCATATTCTAAAGTAAAAAAATCGAACACACACGTAGATATTGTATTGTCTCCAGTATAAGAAACTGAGTGAAAATAGTGACAAAAACAAATAACAAATATTGTGAAATAAGAAGTAATTGTTTAAAATTTTACACAATGTGAGATACTTTGTCAATACTTTAAGAATTTTATGCAAAAAGGTATAGCATGATAAGGAAATGGGCTGAGCGATCAGTAAATGAGAATTTATTATTTTAAGATCATGATAAATAGGGCAATTACCATGGTTAGTCTTTAATAATTTTTGTTATGAAAAAATATTTTTTCATAGAATGGTGGCCTTTTCTCTCGTTTAGGGTCTGGCAATTCCCACATGTGCTAATAATTAGCTAAATTTTGAGGTTTATTTTTTCCTAAATACTTCTGTCATCATGGGTTGCAGCTGAAAACACTATTTGGTCGACTTGTATTTGAACCTTAGAAATACTAACTCAGGCTGATCTCCCCCACACCAAATACCTGCAGGCGAGAATTTTTTACACAACTAGTTATGTTCACTCTGGTCCTTCTTCAAAACTAAAGGGAATAAAATGCATCTGCCCAGACAAAATAAACAAAGGCGCAGTCAAAAAAGGTGTAGGTTTGCTTTTCCCTTATTTGTTATTATTTTACTTCCCCATCCCTAATTCAGAGTACTTACGGGAAATGCTTCCATCTACATCAGTACTGAGAAATTATTAACCAAATATAGTTTTTTTTTACCCAAAATTACTTGAGAGTGCTCTCATAGGACGAATATACAACATTAAGTTAAAATGTTTCCAGAGACCAAAACTGAACTCTCCACTGGAAAAATATGTTTGAAAAGTCTTTTATTTTTTGGACTGATGGGACCACCCCAGACTTGTACAAAGACACAGGCCTCAAAGCAAATCCCACGTGGGGTTCATCTCACCTTGGCTGCCTGTGTGCGACAAGATGACTCACGGTGCCTCACCTTTCCCTGTGCCCTGTCAGGCTTTAGCAGAGGTCCAGTGCAAACTGTTGATCAGCACACAATCCTGAACCCAACTCATCTATTTTATTTATCTCTAAGAAAAATTAATTTTGAAAAAAAAGAACTCCCACGCAGTATCTATTCATTGTGCTAATTTTTTTTTTTGTTGTTTTTAGATTTTTTGAGACAGGGTCTCGCTTTGTGGTTCAGGCTGGCCCTGAGCTCAGCCTCCAACTCACATCACAGCAATCCTCCTGTCTCTGCCTCCCGAGTGCTGGGGTTACAGGCGTGAGCCACCACGCCCGCCACTGTGGTGTGTGGTACTGGTTGCTGCTGGGCGTGAGTCTCCACGCCCAGTATGGTATGTGGTGACCGGGGATCGAACCCGGGTCCTTGAGCTTGGAAGACAGGCGCCGGAACCACTGAGCTAACTCCCCGGCCCTCATTGTGCTAAATTTAAAATATCTCCTAGTGTTTTGTCTTTAATTACTGTGAAGTAACTGGTGATTATCCCCTGATTCACAGAAGCACCTGACCCTCTCTTCAGCCCTGTTCTGAGCGCATCTGAATGGCTGACTTGCTGAACAGGGAAGACCCGCCTGGCTGGGGTGCACCAGCCAATAGGCTTGCAGCCTGCATGCAATAAAAAGGGATAGGAGGAGGCCCTGCTTCTGCTGCTGCAGAGGAGCCTGTGCCTCGGACGTCCACCTCAGCTCCCAGGGCAGAGCCTTCAGCTTCCTGGCATCAACCCGCTGGGGCTTCTGACTCCTTCGACTTCTGACTGGACTCCTGCGCCTTCCCCATGTGCAGATAACATTCTGCATTCTTCCACACTGGACCCTGCAGGCAGCCACTGTCAGCCCCATATCTATCTAATCTGTTCCTCTAGTGAACCAAGAGGTCCACGTGTCCAGGACACATTCCATCCAGGTGAGTTTGTCTCCCAAGCAAGAGGATTGTAGATCAAAGCTTGTGTATATAGGGGGGAGGGGTGTAGGGTGGGTAGAGAGAATGGGAAAAGATGAAAACTAAGCCGTGTCATACACTGGTACAAATTCTCTATGTTGAGTGTGATTGTGATGTGTACATATAATGTATCAATAAAGATTTGAATTTAAAACAATTTTTTTTAAATATCCCAAGAGTATAAGATCCTGGCTCCCATTAACACCAGGAAAGGCTTAGTGATGCCAGGCATGCAGCATGTCCATCTTATAGCTAGTGGCCCCTTGGCATGTCTCTGGCTGTCTGTGATGAAGCCTTACACGTGTCCCTCCATGCCATGAGTAACAGGGTAGTCACATGCTCTCACTACTTCAGGTCCTTAGTTTCTCCCCATAAATCCTGCTTCTTCCCTGGGGGGTCTTCTGTTAGCTAAGCATCCTTGACATATGCTGGCAATGAATTTTCCAGTACCATTTATTTTATTCCAAAGCCAATGTTTTATGTGAATGCATAATGCAACCTTTGGGTCATGCGCCACACAAAAATATGTTCGGTCTTCAAGTGTGACTTTATTTGGGAATGCAGTGGTATCTCAGTTTACCAATGTTTTTTTGTGAGCAAACTGATCCACAAACATAAGCAATGGACAGAAATCTCTGTCTGTGAACCCTGCATTGGGTGGTGAACACAACCACGGCCGCCTTTCTCACACGGACACAAACAGCCATCTTTTCTAGAATCATGGAATTAATTAAGTTCATGAACCGAGGTACACTAAGGCCTTCCCCTATAAAAAAAGAGTTTTTGCTGCTATCACAAAACACTCAAGACTGGATAATTTATTACAATAGTAGTTTCTTTCTTACAGCCACTGAGTCTTCAAGTCCTCTGCAGAAAGGAAGACCACTGTCTTCTCACGTGAGCGAAGGTGGAAGGGCAGGAGAGGGCTTCCAGCCTCCTCACTTTCCTGGAAGCTCTTTTCATAAGGCCATGGTCCCCTTACAATCCACAGATCGCTCTACCTGGTAACATCACCACGGAGGCCAGGTCCAGCATGAATGTCGGAAGAGACCTTGGAGCCATCCCAGGGTCTCTGCAGATGTAATCAAACTGAGAAGACGTCACACTGGAGGCGATGACTCCCACGGCAGCGACCTTCCCAGACAGACACCGAGACAGAGACAGAGGAGCCCGAGTGTCCACACCCCAAGGAACACTGGGGACCCCTGAAGCCACTCAAAGCTGTAAAAGGCAAAGAAAGCTGTTCCCTGCAGTGCTCGAAGGCAGCGGGCCCTGGGAGACCTTGACCTGGACGTGTAGGTTCCTGAAGGGGAAACAACAACCTTCGATTGCCCTGAGCCATCCACCGTGCCTCCCAGCGCTGCCGCCCTGAGGAAACGACTCCAGTCTAACTCAGCTTCTATCCCCCCCATTGTTTTAGATTTCTGCAATAAAACAACTTCTTCAATTTGAGTAGATCATATTTTAAATGAGTATTCCTCAAAGTTGTAATTCTTCACCACTGTCCATCTACCCCTGGCTGTTTCTTCTTCCACATCATTCTCAGGATCAGCTTAGGAAAATCTGTGGAGTGCGGGGATTTAGCTCAGTGGTTCCAACACCTGTCTTACAAGCGCAAGGACCCAGGTTCAATCCCCGGTAACCACATACAATACTGGGCGTGGAGACTCACGCCCAGCAGCAACGAGTACCACATACCACAGTGCCGGGCGTGGTGGCTCACGCCTATAATCTCAGCACTTGGGAGGCAGAGGCAGGAGGATTGCTGTGATGTGAGTTGGAGGCTGAGCTCAGGGCCAGCCTGAACTACAAAGCGAGACCCTGTCTCAAAAAAAAAAAAAAAATCTGTGGAAAACTTGTCTTAGATTTTTACCAGAATTTAATAGAACTGGAAGACTAATATAGGAAGTGTTAATGTATTTAAGATAAAGTGTTTTCTAGCTGAGAAAGAAGTGGGAAAAATTTCCATATTCACTAATGTTCTATAGTTTTCTCTGTCAAGATTTTGAATATATTGGTAGTCTAATTCCTAGAACTACAGAAATATTGAAATTGCAAATGAGATTACTCTATAATGTTTATGAGCAGTGTATAAATTGACTATCGATCTTCACATTTTGATCTCATTCTCACAAAATGGGGGACGCCTTACTAGTGTAATCTAATTTTTAAATTTTATATAAACAAACTGTCATATGCAGACACTTTAGTCTCCGCATATCCAGTTTTTTCTTTTCCTTTTTTATTAAATCATTATAAATTTTAGCAGAAGTAGAAGTGATAGACATCTTTGTGTTACTCCTGATTTATATGGATGAATTCTAATCTGCAACAACTACTTCTAAAGTTCTGCAGAGTTTTTTAATGAATACTCATTATTTGTGTTAGGAAGTTTCCTTCTGTTAAGAATTTGCTCACAGCAAATCTAACATAACACGAGGAACTTTACTAGGTAATTTTCTCTGGATCTACCTATCCCATAATGTTTTCACCATCATTTACCTCAATGAGGAATGGGGTAATGCATATTAATACTTGTTAATGTTAATAAATAAGAAGCCAAAATCTGTAGTATCTTATCAACCTGGAATTCCTAGAATTATGAAGCCCTCTCTAAATTTCATTAGTAAGTGCAATTTCGAACCACTTCATGGAAATGATACTTCCAGGGGACATCCTCCATCCTGCACAAGTCTAGTTCTATTTCTGTTGATAAAGCAAGTAAAAAAGTTTAAAGGAACATTTAACTATGTGAATTCAGAAATATTTCTCATGACACCTAGACATTATGTGGTGGCTCAGTGTGAAACTTAAGGAGAAACACCAGGACTGTCCCTGAGGAAACACTGCGATGTGTTCAAATGACTCCAAATCACTGTTCATGACTGCACTCACTTCAAAAATGAGTCATTTCTCCATTAGAAATAATATTCTTTTGTTATCAATTATTTTTAAGCTTTAATAATTACACAAAGTGGTCATTTTGACTCTATTAAAGACAATGAACCCAAATCCCCAGCATCTTTCAAGAACCTGCCTTCTGTGACGCAGGGCAGCGGAGGGATAGAGGGAGAAAGAGTTCTTCCTCCCTGAAAGGGAAGTGATGCTGAAATTATAGGATTTTGGGGCTGGGGATTTAGCTCAGTGGTTCCGGCGCCTGTCTTGCAAGCACAAGGACCCAGGTTTGATCCCCAATACCCACATACCGTACTGGCCATGGAGACTCATGCCCAGCAGCAACCAGTACCACATTCCAGTGCCAGGCATGGTGGCTCATGCCTGTAATCCCAGCACTCGGGAGGCAGAGGCAGGAGGATTGCTGTGATGTGAGTTTGAGGCTGAGCACAGGGCCAGCCTGAACTATAAAGAGAGACCCTGTCTCAAAAAAAAAAAAAAAGAAAGAAATTACAGTTCTCATGGTCCCACAAAAAAACATAACTGACTTGCACTTGGTACCGAGAGAGGCAGGAACTCACTTGTCAAAACGCAACTGCAATCAAGAGCACCAGGCCAGCCCTGAGATGCCCAAGGGGGCTGCAGGAATAAGTGGGGATGAGAAGCATAAGCACCAGAAAGGAAAAAGCAGGAAACAGGGGTTGTGTCAGGAGACACCACCAGACCAATGAAATCAGCCTCAGTCCTGAGGCCCCAGCTGAACCTGCATGTGCTCGGGAGATTTTGTGTGACTGTCAAAAGGTCACCTTCTTTGTGGATGGGACTGATTCAATCTGACTGTCTACCGTCCAGACCGCTGCCTTCGAAGTCCTCTCGGCTCCTGCATTGTGTAATGACTGGGATTAAGCTGACTCTGAACAGTTATTTCTCCAGTGGAATGATCAAAGGACAAACAGGCAATTACACTTTTCCTGAGACTCTCCTCATATAAGTGAGCTTTGGAACGCTTGGTACAGACTGAGCAAAACCTGGGTGTGAGAAAATCAGCACAAAATGGAATTTGAGAGGAACAGGGTTAAAACAGCAGAGAGAGTTTGGAGAAGAGAGAAAACCAGGAGATGTTGCAAAGGGAAGTCAGAGTCCTACAACTGTCCAGGTCAAGGAGAGGAAGTGAAGGGCCATTGGCCCAGCTCTTCCATGAAGAGGAATAGCCAGACGCAGAAGCCAGACGCAGGAGGTGGAGAGCCATATTCGATCATAGACATAAAATGAAAATGGATAAATTTGGAAAGTGTTTTCATGTACAGTTGTCAATTGCTTCATACACAAATTATTCCTAGAAATCATAAAAATAAGTTATTATAAAACCCCTTTGGAGTTAGCTAGCTGTCTGGACCGACCACAACTGCTCAGACTAACTAAGTGAACCAAGTTGTTTTCAGTTTAGAGGAAAGTGGAAAGAGTGATCTCATTTTCCTCATCTGCTTCCCCACGACCCAGCGTGAAGAAGACAAGTTTGAAGAAGCCAGAGGGACAGAGACTTCAAGCAGAAACAGAGCACCAAGCTAGTATCGGAAACGCTGCTTTGTTTCCACGGACACAAGTGGTCCAGTCCCAGCGGCCGTTTCCTCAGAGGCCACCCTAAGCCACCTCCATATTCACCACAACAGCGAGGAGGGTCCTACTGCTGTTTCTTTCTATTCTAATTAAACAGAGGGATCCATATTAAGTCCAATTGCACGTTTCCAAAGTGGGGTTCACTTTCACCTGTCCACCCCAGCCCTCCTCCTCCACCTCCGTCGCATCCCAAGGCCCCACCAAGGGCTCCCTTCCTACCTGTCTTTCTAAAGTGCCAATCAACTTTAACACCTGCTCCCGTCCAAATCTCTGCAGAATGCAACCACTTCTCTTATTTGGGGCCATTATCCGTGATCTCCCGCCTGGAGGACTAAGGACCGGTTTCTGCTCTAATCACTTGTGATGCATAGTCTTGGTTGTCAGCTTGACTGTCTACACCCAGCCTGCGGACTTGGTGACGTGCACTTCTGTGTCTGCAAGGGTGTTTCAGAGATGACTGACATGTGTGTCAGCCAATGGAGGAAGAAGACGCACCCTGACTGGGGATGACACCCTCCAGTAGGCTGGACGTAGATGGAACACAAAGCCAAAGGTGGAATCTCAGGTTTGCATGATTGGCTGTGCTTGAACGTGTGTATGTGCGTGCATGCGTGTGTGTGTGTGTGTGTGTGTGTGTGTATGTGTGGCTGCTGTCCTCACCTGTCGCCACAAGGCTCCGTATTCAGCAGCCTTTGAGACTCTCCTGGGGGCTGTCAGCGTCACTCCGGGGGTTTCCTCCTCGTTTCCCTCTTGTTCTCAAGCTTCCAGCCTCTGGGACAGACTGAGCAGCTGCCGCCCTTCCTGGTTCCGACCTGTAGATGGCCACCGCAGGCCCCCAGCCTCGATGACGGAATCACTGATCGTCTCTCATGGCTTCGGTACACTTCTAGAATGTCGGTTCCCAGCATAGACTCCTCGCTGGTCCTCCGTCCCACTACACCTCGCACCTGCTCGTCACACACCAGCCACACTCACTTTGCGGCTCCCCCCAATAGCACCGGCTGGTGCTGACCTCCCAGGGTCACCCACGCCTTCCCAGAAATTTAACTCCTGTTTTACTTTCCTTTCCGGCTTCTCTTCTCAGAGAAAACACTGGTGTACAGAGTTAGAAAAGAACGTGTTTTACTTCACTGGTCTGAAGTTGGAGTTCCAAGATCGCAGCTGACAAACAATAGCTTTACAAGACAAACTCAATCAGTCGGTAAAAGTGCTTTGTTTGTACTGACCCCTTGAATTCTCACAACAACCCAGAGAAATGAGTGCTGTTGCCGTGTACATGTTAGAGACCAGAAAACTGAACTTTAGGGAACTTATACATGGAGCCACTGAGACCACATGGTTGGGTGTAACAAATCAGGAATTCAGAAGAGGGTCTGCCAGCCTGAGAGCTCAGAAAGGACTTCCTGCATCGCTCGCGATCTCCACGGAGGAAATTTCTGCAAATTATTTGCATGAATTTGGGCAGCCGCTGGCTCTTTTCTTTCTAATTTCATGCAGGTACACACAACAAGCTATCAGACACTTAGGATCAGTAAAAACCCACTGAGTCAGGTCAGTGAATTAATAGATGGGACAAAATACAGAAGCAGGGCACGAGGGGCCTGCAGGTCTTCGGCCCTTGCATGTGAACATCCAGCCTAATGCATCCTGCGTTTGCTCCATCAGGAGGTCACAGCTACCCGGGGAAAAATCCCGTGTGGAGGCTCTGAAAGCTGTGCCCACAGGGATATCTGCGGACCTACAGCCTTGAAGAAAGCAGGAAAACACCCGCCCATGAGCCTAAGCAAGTACAACATCATTGAATGGAAAATAAACCAAAACGTAGAGTTCTCCTGTTCTAAATCAACGTAGCTGAATTCCACAGACTCTACTGCTTAAAAATAGCAGTGAACACAGAAGTTTCCTTGGAAGGTGGTGTGGCATTAGCATCTGGATTTGTCTTTTCCTCTGGATTCCATGGCACTGCAGGAAATACAAAACACAGTCAATCTGGAAGCACTTTCCAGGGCTTCTTGAAAGCAGACATATTTTTTGTGTTTAAAAAAGAGGAAGTTGTCTTATTATTCGAATAGAGTTAATTGATGAAATCCAGCTGAAGCATCGATACGGGTTTGGGAAGTGCACCCTGAATCAGAGCTCTGGAAGAAGCTCAGGTGTGTTCAAATCGCACCATGGCAGAGGTCCTTTATTTCCACTCAGAAAAGCAGCACAGCCAGTGGTCCCCTGCCAGCAGTCAACTATGTTTTTAAAAGATACTGTGATCTAATATTTGCTAACCCCAACTAGAAGTAAAAAGACATTTTCTCCTTGAAGCAGGAAAGGGGATTATGCAAACCTTTAAGTGCCCTAGTTCATTAACTTCCTTCCAGCAATAAAAATTTCCAAGCTCGCTGATCAGCAGCACATGGCTGGAAAGCACACCCTCCAGCTCTTTCGCTACCCAGACCAAGCAAATCCCATCTGGAAACAGCACTGCTGACTGTATTCAGGGGCCGAGGGCAGCCTTCGCTGCCTTGCTCCCATCAGCCCACCAGTAGCAGCCAATCAGGGTCCAAGGGGACTCTGGGGAACAAGCAGAAGGCCTCAATTTCCAAGCCTTCTCAAGCACAAGGGGTCCTTGAAGCATCAGAAATGATCTCCTGTGCCTCATAATGATATTTATATTATTAACAGGCATTGATAGGTAACAGAGATGACAGAGTTATTTGGAATCCAGTAATAATCATACATGATTTCATACTTTTCAAATTACGACAGTGTCGGCCCAGGGTCTTAGCTCAGTGGTGCCTCACCTGCCTTACAAGTGCAAGATCTTGAGTTTGATCCCTGGTATCAAAACAAACAAAAGGAAAATAAAATTATGACAATAATTTATATAATTTTAAAGAGAGTTGAAGACAGAAGTGAGAGAATTATTCCACTGAAGGGCAGCATCTACTGCACTTACACACACCACAGGAACTTGTCACCTCCTTCCCTCTCTTCCACAAGACCGAACCCTAAGTCCAAAGGCAAAGGCCCCTCTCAGGAAGGAAACCAAAGGGACCGGGATCTGTGCCCCAACGCATGACCTTCCTTCCCGTTGGTGTGTTCTTAGCAGATGGGCAGGGTGTGTCTTCTTGGAGCAGAATACAGACAGATCTACATTAGCAGGATTTTTTATTGTCCCTTTCACATATTTATATTGTGCCCAACCAAAACAGTGACGTAAATGAGGAAGTCTGACCCCTTTAGGAGGCTGAGTAGCAACAAACAGAACTGCGGAGGCCATCAGCTGCTGTGCACATTGGCACTGACCATGTGCCATGCTGCGGTGCTGCCTCCCCAGCACTGTGCCCTCCCCCGAAAGGCCAGTGTTTGTGGAATGAGGCACAACTGCGGCTTTAGTGGTGCTGGGACCCCATTCTTCATCACCACCAAAAAGGTCAAGGAAGTTACTGATGAGCAGCAGCAGACATTGCTTACATGAGAAGAAGTCCACAAGCAGTATACTCTAGGGAGAACCACCTCAAAGCGCTTCTGTGCATCAGTGAGACAGAAAGTAAACGATTCCCCACAGGTTGCACTAATTGTGCTTGTAGGCGACAGGTGACTAAGTCGCTCCACTCTGATACCCATTACAGATCTAAAAGCAAAGCTGAGTAATTCAGAGTCTTTACTGCTTATCACCCACAGTACTTCCTGAACTTAGGGGTTTATGTCTTGCTGCCAGAAAGAAGGGAAACAGCAAAAATACAATACTACAGGCTTCCCCTAAGACCATAACCCAGGTCGTTCAAGGAGGATTTGTTGGTTTAAAAACAGAAAACTATACAACTTGGTCATATTATTTTGGCCTTAATGACAACAGCAGCCAAAAACAGGCTTTATTGGATTTTTATAAAACTGTCTAATCAACTTTTTTTGCTTTGCACACGTCCCTTTGCTTTCCCCTTCCAGTATTTTTCCTCAAAAGTCAGAAGTTTGGGGGAATATATACACTGAAAACTATTGTTTAGAGTGTTTCAAAGAGTGGGGTAAAGAGGTGTGTGTGCGTGTGTGTGTGCGTGTGTGTGTGCGCGCGTGTGTGTGTGCGTGTGTGTGCGTGCGCGTGTGTGTGTGCGTGCGTGTGTGTGCGTGTGTGTGTGTGTTTATGAGAGAAAGAGAGAGAGAGAATGAGAGGGAGAGAGATAGAGTGTTGGCTTTGGAGTGAAGCACACTAAATGCAAGAGTACATTCCAAGGGCTGAGGATTTAGCTCAGTGGTTCCGGCGCCTGCCTTGCAAGCACAGCGGCCTGGGTTTAATCCCCGGTAACCACATACAACAATGCCAAGTGTGGTGACTCATGCCCAGCAGCAATCAGAACCACATACCTCAGTGCTGGGCATGGCAGCTCATGCCTGTAATTCCAGCACT
>PVIR01038628.1:0-14447 GCA_004026965.1 Petromus typicus | reverse complement strand
ATTCTTGGAGGCCAAGGTGGGGGGGTGGTTTCTAAGTTCAAGCCCAGTCTGAGCAATTTAGCCAGACCTTGTCTTTAAACAAAAGGTTAAGAGGGGTTGTGTATGTAGCTTACAGAGCAGGCTTTAAGCAGAAACTGTAGTATAACAAAATAAATAAAGAAATAAAATAGTACAACAACTTGACACTATCATCCACTAAGTAAAAGTTGGAAATTTGGGTTTTTTTCTCCCTATGAATTTGTACTTTAATGATTTAATCCCAACAATATGTACTTTTGTATTAAAGAGAATTTAGTTATTTGCCATATTATATTTTTTCTATGATTAAGATGAAATTACATGCTTTTTATTTCTTATGGTCAGAAGTCTCTGTTAGAAGACTACTCATCTGAATTGAGTTGTCACTGCAAATATTGTCTGTCATTACCTGTGGCAGAAACAGTACTTTGTTTTGTTTTGTGGTTTTTTTTTTTTTAGGTTTTTTGAGACAGGCTCTCGCTTTGTGTTTTAGGCTGGCCCTGAGCTCAACCTCAAACTCACATCACAGCAATCCTCCTGCCTCTGCCTCTTCCTGAGTGCTGGGATTACAGGCGTGAGCCACCATGCCCGGCTCTGTGGTATGTGGTACTGCTTGCTGCTGGGCGTGAGTCTCCACGCTCAGTATTGTATGTAGTAACCGGGGATTGAACCCGGGTCCTTGTGCTTGCAAGACAGGCGCCAGAACCACTGAGCTAACTCCCTGGCCCCAGAAACAGTACTTTGTGCTCCCCCACCCTTTCTTTTCCTGGAGGCCCAGGAAATTGACATTTCTCAGTGTTCCTATGGGACTATAAGTATAACAAATACATATTATCTCATGCCCTAAGCACTTGAGAGTAGACTGAGTTCTCCCTCTGTTTTCTTTAGGTGTGGTATAAGGTAGAGACACATGATGGAAGCAGAGCTACCCAGAAAAACATTGGAAGGGCGCCCTTGTCTATACCAAACTGTGTACATGAGCAGTGAATTTCCACTGTGTTAAGCCACTGAACTTTTAGGTTTATTGGTTAGTGTAAAGAAGCTTTCACTATCTTTATAAATATAAGACATAACTGATCAAAACAGTATAGATGGAATATAACTTATGATAGGTTATTTATTATTATTATTATTATTATTATTATTAATTATTATTTTGAGTCAGGGTCTCACTTATATAGTTCAAGCTGTCCCTGAGCTCAGCCTCGAACTCACAGCAGTCCTCCTGCCTCTGCTTCTCAAGTGATGGGACTACAGGCATGAGCCACCATGCCTGGCACTGTGGTATGTGGTTCTGATTGCTGGTAAGTGTGAGTCTCCACACCACGCATTGTTGCATGTGGTTACAGGGGACTGAACCAGGACACTGGCATTTGCAAAGCAGGGGCTGGAACCACTGAGCTAAATCCCCATCTCATGAGAGGTAATTATTAAAAATGAAATACTCAACATTTTTGAAAATACATCTCAATAAAAAATAGAGAAATCTTGTTCATGTAAATAGTAATGAAGGCAGTGAGAGCAAAACTGCTCCATTCCCATTGAGTTATACACACATAGTAATCTATATTAAAATTTTTAACCTATCAACTGTCAGCCAAATTGAGTCCATTACAACTTGCAAAGATTTTGCAGCCTTTTAACTTGCAGAGAGACTTGCTTCTCAGACATCAGTCATTCATTTTCTCAACATCTTTACCAATATTTCAAATTACCCTCTCTTTGGTGGGAGTTTCTGAGTACCAGGCATGGCAGTATGAAGCACCATAGTGAGATTCTATATGATAGGAAAAATGCTATTAGAAACAGAAATAGGAGCGTTTCTCAGACAGTCAACTTTACAATGATGTTAAGTAAACTTTGGGAACCTGGAAATTAATTTCCTTTAAAATATTTATTCCTGTGTTCCTACGAATGAATGATGTCTCTAGGAATGAACTCCCAGGGATACTTGTATCCTCATTAGAGATGCTGGTCTAGGAAAAAGGAGAGGGTTGGGGGCAGAGTGACTCCTAACTCAGCCCTCTTTAGCCTGTGGACCTTCCCAGAATCCCATCACCCATCATTTCCCAGGAACTTACAGTAAATAAGGTCCTGATCAAGATTAAAATCTGAAACATATTAGGAATTATTTTAAATCAATGAGGAAAATATAATTACAACAACAGAAAAAGATGTGCAAATGATATCATAAGCAGTTAACAAAAGAAGAAATACAAATGAGCAGTCTGCACAGAAAATGTTAATATTCACTCAGAAATCACAACTATGTAATTAAAGACAATGCAGTATCATTTTGAAAATCAAACTGGTAAAATAAATGGAATTTCACTAGTGGAAGGAGAATATACTGATTCAGTGCATCTAAGGAGCAATTAGGTAATGTATTGTGAATCAAAAGCCTTAGAAAATTTATAAAGTTGAGCTAATAATCACAAATTTAACACTTGTCCCAAAGAAATAATCACAAATGCATACAACACAGATTCTCAAGCTTTATCACAAAATAAATTTCAGTCAACTTTCTTTTGGATGCCAATATTAGGTGACAGACATCTTTCATTTGAAATGCCTTTACTGTATTAAGTTTCTTGGTCTCTTTAAGATTTTTTAAATTGATTTAGATTTTTGATAGATTTGGATCTGTACATTGGCCAGTCTCATCTAGTCAGCTGCTTATCAGGTAGAAGAAGTGTGATATGATGGATAAGATTACCTCTTCCAGGGGGGCTCTATGTGGGATTAATGTTAGTTTTTTCAGGAGAGACAGGACATGAAGACATTGCTCCTATAATAGTGAAGAATAGAATTAATTTAAAAGGCCAACCTAGGACAATGGTATGGTTTAATCATAAAGTGTCCTCTGCATTGATCAGCTTTCCTGCTGCTACAGAAAAACACCTGATGCCTGCAACTTAAAGCTGAGAGGTTTATTTTAGGTCCCTGTTTGAGTGGCCTCAGTCAATAGTCAGCTAGCTTCAAAGAAGAAACTTCACAGTGGAAGGTTATGGTGTAATACAGCTGCTCACTTTGTGGTGTCAGAAAACAGGATGCAGAACATCAGGGAAGAAGGGGCCAGGGAACACTTATAATACCCAGGGTAACACCGCATGACCCATTCAGATACTCAGATGTGTGCTTCACTAATTTCTTAGCCAACCAAATAGACAAGGCTAACCATCAGTATCACCTTCACTGCCTAAAGACTCGTATAGGGGGAGCTGACCAATTAGCCATTAACCTCTGATTAATTCATAGCTGAATGAATTATTAGGATGTAAAGAAGTAGGTCATAGGGTACATTTCTTTGGAGTGTATCTTCTCTCAGTGTCTTTCCCTTCCCCTCACTAGTTTCTGGCTGCCTTGTTGTAAGCAGGTTTCTTTTCCTTGGAACCAATTGACTATGGACTGAAACCTCTGAAATCATGAACTCAAACAACCCTCTTCTCCTTTTCTCATTTTAAAAATGTTTACAAAGAAAGAAAGGATATATAACAAAAGTTTAGTAACAGAAATAGTTGGATGGTGGGATGCTTAGATTTGAAAGCCATCTTTATAAACCCATTTTGTCTAAATTAAGTATAGTTACTGTATAAGAACATTTGATAAGAAAAATAACATTAGAATTCAGTAGTTTTCTGATCTTTAGGAGGACTAAAAAAGGAAAAAGTAGGACCCAGTGACTGAATGAACAAAGATTCTTGTCAGAAACTGAGATAAGAGGTCAGGTTAAGAAAAACACTTTCCCTGGTTGAGGAACACTAGTCACACACAGGTGTAGCCACAAACCACCACAGCCTCTAATGCTATGAGGGAACAGATGCTTCTTTATCTATTCTCCCTGTTCCCACTTCCCATGAAGCCCTCCAGCCATATTTCAGGACATGTAGTTTAGAGAATATGGAATTGGACTCAGATACAGAGGATCCAAGTCTAAGTTTGAAAGTTTACTAGTTGGGTTATATTGATGAAGCTAGATAGTAACAGGTAACCTGTTCCTTCATAGGGCTGTTGTGCAACTGAATGAAGTGATATGTAAATATGCTTGAAAAAAGATGCACATACACATACGTATGTATGGCTCTTTCTCTACATATACAAACAGAAAATATATGTACAACAAATGTCTCAATTGCATACAGCAAATAATTACAGAAATAAAAATTAGAAGCCAAAACTCTTGATTTGGCCTTGGCTAAATGTAAATTAATTTAAAGATCAGTTGGTTTGATTGGCTGACTAGAAAATGAAATGTCATATTGACGGAAGTGATTTGAGAAGTCCTGATAATTGTTCTTCTTTATAAGACATGAAAATAAGATGGTTAAAGACAACTTACTTTCTGGGGAAAACAGAAGCGCAATATACAGAGAACATTGTTGAAAGACAAAGTAGAGAAACAAAAGCCTTATTTAAATTTAAATGTTTGCCTACATTGTCTTAGAATATAATAAATTCTAGCTCCTCTGTTTTAATGTTTACCAAGAAGGGAACACATTCTCTTAAGATATTCAAGTATTAACAATAAATGTGACTATTAACCACAAAGTTTCAGATTACTACAAAGCTGATAAAACACATCTGATACAGGAAACTCTGTGTGCTTGGCAGGGAAATATGTCCCATGAAATTACATTTGCTCCTAAGCTGAATATGCACTCTGTATTGAGGGTGAACGCACTCCTCAGCCATTAGACTTACCAGCCAAATGAAGCCCTGCCACATATACTGAATGGATTCCCTTATTAGTCTAGTGCTTTGGCTCAGCTTTCTTTAATAAAACACAAAAAAACAAAGAGCACTTCAAATATAGTGAAGTAAGATTTATTTATTACATAATGTCATTCAAGAGGCAGTGGGCAGTGATGGAGGAGAAACTAATTTTTACTGTATGCTTTTACATGCTTTTGGAATAATATTTGACCAACTACCAACTATCTTTGTAATAATAAATGGAATTTTAAATGCTTTAACATTGTGCAGCACCATACAAACAACTTTTTCATATGTAGGCTGCAGATAAGAGTTGATTTTCTCTTTTACTCTGCCCTGGAATGAATAAAGAATCATCGTCTAGTTACTTGCTATAAAGAAGAATCTGTTCACAGAATTATCTCAAATTTCACATTATTAATATGCCCATTACTAAAAAAAAAAAAAAAAGATTGAGCAATGGGACCATGGGGATCTGACTGCACAAATGGGTTGATTTGGTTAGGGCGGTGCCAACTTATTCCATGGGCTAATAGGTTAATGAGTTATCTCAAGAGTAAGTTTGCTACAGTAGGTAGTTTAGCTACATTTCTTACACTTTACATTTCCTCACCACCACCTTGGGACTCTGCTACCATCACCAGATTGGACACCCTTACCTGGATCAGAACTGTGAGCCCAATAAAGCTCCTTTCTTTATAATTTACCTTACCTAGTCTACTATTTTGCATTATTAGCAACAGGAAGTGGACTAAGGCATTAAGCCTCAGTTCAAAGTTGCATACAAAGATAATACGGTGGATAAAATGGTTTCTTATTCTGCACACATTCTCCTTGCTGCCTCCCCTCATGCCTCTAGATGCGGGGCAGCTAAAACTGATGTTTCTTAAATGGGCATCCAGACGTGAGTCTGCTTTAGCTTTGACTATTCAGATATATTCAAGTGAAATTTAAGAGGTAGTGGCTCGGCTTCTCCTGGTAGTCTGCTTACTAAGCTCAAGAACACTTAAGGTTTAGGGGAGCAGAATTCCTGCCACCAGCTTTGTGGGGACTAAATGGTGATTGGCCATTAGTATTTTTTTTTTAGCTATTGTTTGTATTAGTTACTTTTCTCTAGTTACTGAGACAAGATACCCAACACTCAAAGTAAAAGGGAAAAAGTTTTACTAGGCTTACAGTTCATAGAGTTTTCCATTCATAATTTGCTGGCTCCAGGAATAGTGTGGGAGAGGGACAACAGCTGATGGCATTGGGAGACAATAAAAACAACAAGACACCTTAACAGAATATTTCTGTCCCTTTTACTGCATCCAGATTACTTTGGTTAGTGCGATGCCAAGCCAATCACTCACCTGTAGTGGTTTAGTAACCACACACTCAATTTAAGCATCATACATTCCAAATCCAACCACCTCAGAAAAAGATGGCATGAGGTCTTGGGGGATCTAGACACAAGCCAACACATTTATAATGTTATTTTTGTTACTAGTGTGGGTGTAGATGGTGGGGCCTGGCTTTGGAACCCACAGAAACACTACAGTAGCTTTCTAATCACTAGATCAGTGACAGCGAACCTTTTAGATACTGAGCGCCAAAGTGCAACCTATAACCCACTTATTTATGGCCACGTGTCAGCACTGCAATTGAGTCTGAATACTGAGGTTTTAGTTTAGAAAAAAACAACTCATATATCAACATCTTTCATCCTGAAAAACACAATAACATGTGCTCCATAAGCTCACCTCTAATGACCTAGACTGTTCTTGCTGCTAATAGTTCAGGTGGACTTCCTGGTTCTCATATTAGAACTGGGGCTGTGCTGGCAGCTTCCCGCTCCCCGTGCTGGCTCTTTATTGTTCTAGCTCTCAGTCCTGAAGCCCAGCCTCAATACATTGTGAGCACTTCATTCCCTGGATTATAGCCTTTGCCCTTCATGCTTAAAATAACTACAGTGTGTTCTATCTTCTGTGACAGAACTCTGACTAACACACAGACACTTCTGGTTACTATTTTGGTTATGCTAATGGTGTGATGGTAACAAGCAATGGATTCTTAAGTTTCATAGCCCCTATTATATCTAAGTATACAACTCTAAAAGAGCCTATTTGTCAAATGCCATTTTAAAATTATATTTTTTTCAAAAGTATGCAAAGACAGACCAGGAAAGTACAGTGCATCAGAGGTCATGGGAATCTCAGTAACATAAGAGTCCCATGCCATTAAATGACACCTGGGGCTTGCAACTTTCCTGACACTGCTGAGACCACAGCAGAAAATGTGGGTACAGACTGGGTACGTAGGGCATAGTGGAAGTAGTGCAGTGAGTCTTTGCAAGACATCATTGACCAGCAATTGGGCACCATTGACCAGCAAGTGAGCCTGCAGCTCTTCTATGACCATGGCAAGACCAGAAGGCCTTAGAATCTCCATTTATTTGTGAGCCAAACTGGACACAACTGTTATAGGGAGAAGAAACTCCAAAGACACCACATGCTTCTTTGTGAACACTGAATAAGTGCAGCTGTGATACTGGAACCTAGATAGAAGTCTTTACTAGTTCTTCTACCTAGCTCAACATATTGAAGAAAATACTAGAAGAGTGAGCAAATACTGTTGACTACAGCCATTGGTGAGCTGGGTGAGTCAGTTCCACCTGCAAGATCCTGGACTCTTGTAGAGTTCAAACCTGTAGGGACTCACTGAGCTCAGTCAGCTCAAGCATTATACTCAGTACCTGGACAAGGGATAATGGCTGTCTCCTTGTGAATAATGTTCTTAGCTTTGTATATTATTGTTGTTGCTGTTATTCTTTTTCTTTATTTACCCTGATGTGACTATCTTTTCTCATTTTTCTATTCTGCTGGTACTGAATCTGTCCAACTTTGTGATTTTCTCTCCTTGCAACTGCTTTCATTTTTACAGAAGAGGGAAAATAGTTTTCAGTTTGCCTCCTGTTGCTAGGGTCCCCCATTCTCTTGTTCCCTCACCCTCTTCTATCCTCCAGTCAGAATCAATACCTAGAAGTAAAAGGGTCTTCCCTAATTTTTCTTCTCTTTATATTCTAAGAGTGTACAAAGTGTCTAGTAGCTCTGCGGTTCTTAGTTGGTTCTGTTTTGTATATTTCCCTTTAGCCTCTGTTGTCCTCTAGCATCCATAAGGATTTCAAGGTCTGTGTGATCTTTATAAATCCTCTAACCCTATGTCTAATCTTTCACTCTCCATCTCCCTGCCTCCCCAATTCCCTAGTAAATTTTTATTCCCAAAGGATACTGCTGCTACATTTAAGGATCTGCATTTTGTAAACACATTTCAAATTAATTCTACATTTTGGCCGATGGTCATAGAAGTCACTCATGAGGTTAAAGGTTTCAGAACAGTAATTGCCAAAGCTTTTCATTTCCTTTACTGTATTCAATACTGTTGGTAATACTGATTGTTTTATGTCAACAAAGATAATGTGATTGCTCTGTTCAAATATCTCCCATAGTGTGCCAGAATTGAGATTGCTAAAGGGCCATTACAGAGCCAAGGAGGACAACCCAGGAAGTAGCCATCTCCTAAGGGATCCAAATATGAGGAAGAAAGAGACTTGCAACAAATATTGCCAAGATACCAGGCAAGGAATTAAATGAATAGCATCAGCAATGACAGTGTAATAGAATTTAGAAAAAATGCAAAAACCCAGATACAAAGATCATCACCACAGGGGAATCCAGGGAAAGAGAAATGGAGAAAACTGAAGCTCAATCATCAGGTGTCTCTGAGATGGTAACCAAAGCAGATCTAGTAAAATGGAAATCAGAACTGATCTCTGAGATGAAAACAGAAATGCTGTCCAAAGTGAATGATAACATTAATAATAATGCTAAATAAGATATAAGGGGCATAACAGAATCTGAGATGACAAAAGCAATGTTTTAAACAGCTTCAAGGAGAGTTCCATATGATTAAAAATGAGAACAAAAGTCTGTGAAGTAGGATAATGAAGCTGAGTATTGAATTTCAGACCTAGTGGACAGGATTGCAGACAGTGAACAGAAAAGACATAATTTATGGAAAACAGCAAGGGGCTATGAGATATCAATCCAACAGTTCCTAGATGACTCAAAGAAGAATAACATAAGAATGACTGGAGACATTCTCACACTCGCTGAGAAAGCAGGAGACAGTACAAAAGACATAAAAAAACCAAACAAAACAAAACAAAACAAAACAAAACCTTGTTTGCAGATATGGTAGCAGGCAACTTCACAGGAAAAGGAGCAGAATTGGATGTACAGATTAATGAGGCATACCAGACTCCTAATGGCCATGATATAAAAAAATCTACACCTATGCATATAATTATCAAGGTTCCAGATATCCAACAAGATACTGAAAGCAGTCAGAGAAAAGAAAATAACCACATATAATGGGAAGCCCATCAGGATCACAGCAGACTGTCCAATACAAACATTTAATGCAGGGAGAGCCTAGAGTGAAGTGTTTCAAGCCATGGAGGAAAACAAAACAAAACAAAACAAAACCCTTAAAAAACCCCCTCCCTACCTAGATTGATGTATCCTGCAATGCTATCTTTCAAAATTGGTAGAGAAATAAGATA
Organism: Petromus typicus; assembly: GCA_004026965.1. Taxonomy (NCBI): domain Eukaryota; kingdom Metazoa; phylum Chordata; class Mammalia; order Rodentia; family Petromuridae; genus Petromus; species Petromus typicus. Next base: position 5,113 of record PVIR01038628.1, on the reverse strand, counting down.
CTTCCATGATGACGTGCTTCCGAAAAACTTCACAAATATGACACCTGTACTCCAAAACATTCTAAAGAATATCTTGGAAAAAACAATGAAAGTACAAACTCATGAGACCCAGCAGAGTGAACCCATTGGGCCAGACAGAAACTGAGTGTAAGATGGCAAAAGTAAAGAATAAAAGAGCCAAGAACAGGCAAACTTGACAGCTCTAAGTATGTCCATATCAGTCATAACGATTAATGCCAGTGAACTCAGTGCATCAATTAAAAGACACAGACTGGCAGCATGGATCACAAAGCAAGATCCTATAATATACTGCACACAAGAAACACTCCTAATTCAGAAAGAAAACCATAGATTGAAAGTAAACGGATGGAAAACAATTCTCCATGTGATAAGAAACTACAAAAAAGCAGGAGTGGCTATCCTATTTGCAGACAAAATAGTTTCAAACCAAAACTAATTAAGAGAGACAAGGTCACTATATTCTCATACAGGGAACAATCCAAGAGATAGAAATAACAATAACAAATATTTATACACTAAATTCTAATGCACCCAACTATATAAGACAAATATTAATGAATATAAAAAGCCAGATAAGCACTAATATAATAGTTGTAGGGAACTTCAATACTCTGCTGTTTCAAATAGACAGGTTAACTGGACAAAAATTCAATAAGGAAATAGTTAAGCTAAACCAAACTTTTGAACAAATAGACTTAGTAGATGTCTACAGAGTATTTCACCTCACAAAGTCAGAATATATATTCTTCTGAGTTGCATGGATCATTTTCCAAAATAGACTACATCCTAGTTCATAGAGAATGTTTAAGTAAATGCAAAGGAACTGAAGTTATCGCCTGCATTCTGTCAGACCATAGTGCCTTGAAATTGAAGCTGAAGAGCAAAAGGAATTCCAAGATCCTTGTAAACACATGGAAGTAACAACACTCTGCTGAACAACCAATGGGTCACAGAAGAATTAAAAAAGAAATTAAACAGTTTACAATTAAATGACAACCTCAGTACAACATACAGGAATTTATGGGACATAATGAAAGCAGTTCTAGGAGGAAAATTCATAACAGTGAATGCCTACACCCAGAAAACAGAGCAAACTCAAATAAACAGTTTAATGCTGAACCTCAGGCTACTAGAAAAGAAAGAATAAGACAAACCCAAAGTTCATACTAGGGAGGAAATTATAAGGATCAGAGAAGAAATTAATGCAATGAAGACTAAAAGAACAATACAAAACAAAATCAGTGAATCAAAGAGTTGGTTCTTCAGAAGGATAAACAAAATTCACAGACCCTTAGTCAACCTTATCAAACAAAGGAAGCATAAGGCTCAAGTCCACACCACTAGGAACAAAAAGTGAAATTCATCACAGATCCAGGGAAAGTCCAGAAGATAATAAATACCTACTTTAAAATTTTTTACTAAAATAAGATCTAAAACATTAAATAAATGGATATATTCCTAGACATATATAAACTTCCAAAGTTGAATGAAGAAGATAAAAAAAAAGTCAAACACTCCAACATCAATCTGTGAAATTGAAAATGTAATAAAAACTATGGACAAGGAAAAGCCCTGGGCCTGATGGCTTTACTGCTGAATTCTACAAAATTTTCAAAGAAGAGTTAACTCTATTACTTCACAAATTCTTTAATGAAATAAAAAGGAAAGCAGTGCTCCCAAATTAACTACTGGATGCAACATTACCTTGATTCCAAAAGGAGAGAAAAACCCAACCAAAAAAGAATACCACTGGCCAATCTCTCTAATGGAAACTGATGCAAAATCCTCAGTAAGATACTGGCAAACAGAACACAGAGAATCATTAAGAAGATCATACATCCTGACCAAGTTGGGTTTATCCCAGGGATGCAAGGATGGTTCAACATACATAAATCAATAAACATAATATATTATATTAACAGACTCAAAAATAAAAACCATATGCAAATCTCAATAGATGGAGAAAAAGCATTTGACAAAATCCGACATCCATTTATGATCAAAATCCTACAGAAAATCAGAATAAATGGACTTTATCTCAAACTAATATAAATCTACTTACTAGAAACCAATAGCTAGCATCATACTAAATGATCTAAAACTGAAACTTTTCACACTAAGATCAGGAACAAGACAAGGATGTCTACTATCACCTCCCCTGTTCAATATGGTACTGGAAACACCACAGTAATAAGGCAATAGAAAGAAATAAAATGAATAAAGATAAGAAAGGAAGGAGCTAAACTGTCATTATTTGGAGACAACATGATACTCGACATTGAAGACAGTAAAAACTCAACCAAAAGACTGCTGAACTTAATCGTCAAATTAAGTAGCATAGGTGGATACAAGATGAATTCTCAAAATCAATAGCCTTTTTATATATAAACAACAAACTCACTGAGAGAAATTGGGGAGTCAAGCCTTTTCACAATAGTATCCAAAAGATAAAATATTTAGGAATCAATCGAACAAAGAAAGTGAAAGACCTCTACTCTGAAAACTACAGCATTTGGAAAAGGAGACTGAATAGGATATCGGAAAATGGGAAAACATCCCTTGTTTGTGGGTAGGAAGAACCAACATCATTAAAATGGCTATACTCCCACAACTGCTATACAAATTCAGTGAAATTCTGATTGAAATCCCAACACTATACTTCACAGATCTAGAGAAAATAATCCAAAAATTCATCTGGAAGTACAAAAGACCTAGAATACCAAAAGCAATTCTAATTAACAAAGACATGGCAGGGAGTATTACAAACCCCAATTTGAAACTATACTACAAAGCCACTCTGATGAAAACTACATGGTACTAGTAAAGTAACAGAACTGAAGACAAGTGGAATAAATTAGAAGACCCAGAAACATCTGCAGATACACTAAGTGACCTTATCTTTGACAAAGGAGCCAAATATCCTCAATAGAGGAAAGCAAGCCTCTTTAACACATTGTGCTGGAAAAACTAGGTTTTAACCTGCCAAACACTAAAGTTAGACCTTTCCCTTATACTTGGGACTAAATGAAAGTCAAAGTGGATTAGAGACTGAAACATTAAAACATAAACACTAAATTTGCTGGAAAACAAGTTAAGTAGAATTCTTGGAGGCAATGCCTTGGGGAAAGACTTTATGAACAAAACCTCTAGAGCATGATATGAAGCAGGAGGGACCAACAAATGGGATTTCATCCTATTCAAAAGCTTTTGCAGAGCAAAAGAAACCATCAGCAGAGCTAGAAGACAGCTAGAGATATGAGAAAAATCTTTACTAGCTGTTTCTGAGACAAAGGGCTACTATCTACCATACATGAAGACTCTAAAAAAATCAGCTCCCTCATATTTAAAGACCCATGCAAAAATGGGCATCTGAAATGAAGAGTCACTTTTCAGAAGAAGAATTGAAAGCAGCCAATAAGTATGTGAAGAAATGCTCAATATCACTTGGTCACTTGAAAGATGAAGATGATAACACTGAAATTTATCTCACTCCACAAAGAATGGGTGCTATTGTGAGATGAACCAGCAATAAATGCTGGCAAGGCTGCAGGGAGGAAGGAACCCTTCCCTACTGTTGGTGGGAATATAGACTGATGCAATCAGTATGGAGATCAGTGTGGAGATTCCTTCAAAAACTAGGATTAAAGGTTCCATTTGATCCTTCTATTCCCCTGCTAGGGATACACATGAAAGAATGAAAGAATCATATTATAAAGACATATGTGCACCCATGTTTATAGCAGCTCAATTTGTGATTGCTAAATCTTGGAAATAACCCAAATGCTCATCAACTGTAGAGTGGATAAAGAAGATATGAGGTTTTTTTTAATAAAATGAAGTATTATTCTCCCATAAAGAGTGATAAATTTGAGTCATTTATACTCAAATAGACATACCTGAGGACACACTAAGTGAAATAAATAGGTTACATATGTATAAATACCATGTCTTTTCTCTGGTATGATAATCTGAAGACGTAATTGAGTTCTAAAATGTATGATAGATATTGTGAAATACAAAATATTCAAAAGGAAATGGGATGTAGGGGTAAGTAAAGAGGGGAAAAATAATATGATGGTTAAAAAAAAAGAAAACACATAGGGATCGGATGATGTAAGGTGGGTAGGTGAATGGGAAAAAATGAGAATTTAGTTGTGTCATATACTGCACTTATGAGTATATCCTCAAGCTGCATCAGGTTAGCTATAAATGTCTCAGGTTTATCTTTCTTTATGGCTGTGAAGTACTCTTTATTATTAAAGAAAAATCTTTAAATAGTCTTCAGATGGTGGGCATTTGGGCTGTTTCCAAGATTTAGCTGTTATAAACTGAACTACTATAAGCATGGGTGCACATATGTCGCTGTGGTATGATGCTTTCAATTGTTTCATGAATATACCTCGCAGGGAAATAGCAGGATCAGATAGGACCTCTAATCCTAGATTTTTAAAGGAATCTTCACTCTGATCTCCATAGTGATTACACCAGTATACAGTCCGAGCCACAGTGGAGAAGTGTTCCTTTCTCCCCACCACATTTGTTATTGGTTGATTTCTTGATAGCAACCATTTTTTCTAGAGTGAGATAGAATCTCACTTTTGTTTTCATGTGTATCTCTAGAATGACGGCTGATGTTGAGCACTTCATCACATGTCTATATGCAGCATTTACTTCATCTCAGAAATGTCTGCTGTTTTCAGATGCCCATTTTTGAGTTTTTAAATTTTAGGTGTTGATTTTTTAAAAGTTCTTTATACATTCTAGATAATAGACCTTTTCTGAGGAATAGCTGGTAAAATTTTTTCCTACACTGTAGGTTGTCTTTTTTTCTCTTTGGTGATTTCTTTTGCTGCGCAGAATAATAATATGAGATCCCAGTCGATTCCTTCTGCTAGGTCCCATAGTACTGATGTTTTGTTCATAAAGTCTTTCCCTACACCAGTGTCTCCAAGAGTTCTACCTAACTTATCTTCCAGCATATTTTGTGTTTCTGTTTTAGTGTTTAGTTCTTCGAATCACTTTGATTTCAGCTGAGTGCATGATGAAAGATGCAGACCTAGCTTTATAATCTTTGGCAGGTTGAAGCCCAGTT
>PVIR01038627.1:0-14439 GCA_004026965.1 Petromus typicus | reverse complement strand
AGGTGAAAGGGGAAAATGTTGAGATTGTAACAAAAAAGTAAGGAAACAAATTTTATATATATGGGGGGGTGGTAGGGTGGGTGGGGCTATGGGAAAAAATGAGAATTAAGTTGTGTCTTATACTGGTACAAATCCCCATTATGGAGTGCAATCATGATGTGTATATTTAATGTACCAATAAAGATAATTTAAAAAAAATCCTTAACAAGACACTGGCAAACAAAATGCAACAAATCATCAAAAAGATCATATGTCATTACCAAGCAGGTTTCATTTCAGAGATGCAAGAATAGTTCAACATAAGCAAATCAATACATATAATACAGAAGCAAGGACAAAAAACACATGATAATCTCAAGAGATGCAGAAAAAGCCTTTAACAAAATTTAACATCAGTTCATGATTAAAACACTAAAGAAAATAGATATAGAAAGACCTATTTAATTTAATAAAAGCCACATATGACAAGCCAGCTATCAACATCATACTAAATGTGGAAAAATGAAATTTTTCCCTCTGAAATCAAGAATAAGACATGCATGTCTTTTATGACCACTCCTGTTTAGTATATCAAGAACAAGAACAAGAAAGAAAGGGGATATGTGTAGGAAAAGAAGAAGCCAGATTGTCACCATTTGCAGATGACACAGTCCTCTAAATAGAAGACTCCAAAAAACCCTTAGAATTAGCAACAAAATTCAGTTATGTAGGAGGATACAAAATTGACACACAAAAATCAATAGCATTCTTATATGCCATTAGTGAACTGAGAAAGAAATTAGGAAAACATCATTTACAATAGCATGGAGAAAAATTAAATACTTAAACATTAACCTAAGGCAGTGAAAGACCCCCTACAATAAAAACTACAGTACTTTGAAAAAGAAGATCAAAGAGGGCCTCAGAAAATGGCAAGATGTGCACTCTTCTTGGATAAGTAGAATAAATACAGCCAAATGGCTATTCTTCCAAAACCTATATACAGATTAAACACAATCTTGATCAAAATATCTATGGCATTCTTCACATAACTAGAGAAAACAATCCCAAAATTAACATGGAACCAGAAGAGGCAAAGAATACCAAAGGCAACAAGCCTAAAACAGCAGTCGTCACCATCCCAGATCTGGAATTATCTTACAAAGCTATAGTGATAAAAACAGCATAGTACTGGCACTAAAATAGACATATGAATAAATGGAATATAATAAAGGATGCAGAAATAAACCCTGTGGACATTCAACTATTTGATCAACAAAGAGGCCAAAAACATACACTGGAGGAAAGATAGACTTTTAATGAATTGTGCTGAAAAAACTGGCTACCCACCAGCAGAAAATTCTACCTACATCTATATCTCTCAACCCCTACTAAGACTAGAATCAAATGGATTAAAGATCTAATTGCTAAAACAGCAATTAGATCAATTCCAATGTGCTGGAAGGTAACAGGTAAAATTTTTGAGATCAGGCATAGGTTTCTAAATAGAAATGGAGTTGCACAGGAAATAATACCAAGAATTAACAAATGGAATCGTATCAAATTAAAAAGTTTCTGAACAGCAAAATAGAGTAAAGAGACAACCTACAGCATGGGAAATTTTTTTTGCCAGCTCTTCCTAAAATAGAGGACTAATATTTAAAATATATAAATATTGGAACGCCAAAACAAAAAGCCTGATCAAACCATGGACAACTAAAATGAAGAGATGCTTCTGAGTATAAGTTCAAATGCCCAGGCAACTTGTACAGGGACCAGGTAAGCGAGAGGTGTGCCACTGACGGGCTTGTCTCATCCTCAGGACCCTCGTGCAGACACTCCAATGTCTTTGGATGTGGAGCCCTCCCCACCTCTGGCAGCCACCAGGAGCCCATGATCACAGCTCATCAGTGTGCTATCATCCCACCAGTCCAGGAACTGTCCCCTGCGCCTTGTGGATGTAATGATCTTCTGCGGCTAAAACTACTATCATTCCCATTGTACAGGTGGCAAAGCCTAGGGATCATCAAGCAATGCTACTCTATCTTCTCGTAGTCCCAGGCTCTCCCTTTTGTCCACACCCAGGAGGGCTCTGGAGTCCTGGTTCCTCAGCAGCTGGGAAGTTGTCTTCCTCCCTTGGGGTTGGAACACTGGTTTTCTAAAGTGAACACCATGACAGCCAAGTCAGAGCAAGGAGGTCATGGATAGGTCTGCAAATGGAGAAGGGAGGTCCTGCTGTCCTGGAAAGGGATGTGCACTCAGGGGACAGAGGTAGGGTGCACACAGACCCCCTATGAGGGTACTGTGGGTTGAATTTGTGTGCCTCTCCAATTTCATGGTTCCTAGTCCCTGGTGGTAAGTGGCAGTGGTAAGCGGTGGAACTTGGAGGGCAGTTGAGTCAGTGGGTCTTTACCCTCGTGAATGGGTCAAGGAGACTTTGGAGAATGGCTCAGCCCTCTGAGGACACTACCATTATAGTTTAATTATAGAATATTCCATGTGTTCAGAGGTGGGGATTTCAAGTGGCGACTGGATGACAGGGCACCATTCTCACGAGTGGATCTATATGCGGATGAGTCGTGGCTGAACGTGCTGCTAGGAGATGGAAAAGGGAGTCACTGGAGGTGTGACTCTGGTGAACACATTGCCCTTCTTGGCTCTTCACTGCTCTCTCTGCTTCCTGGGTGCCGTAGGTTGAACACTTGTCCTCTGCCAAACCTTTCCATCCTGAAGTACCTGCTTGGAGCCAGGTGACCATCAGCTAACCATGGACTGAATTCTTTGAACTGTAAACCACATTAAACCTTTAAGTCGTGGGTCTGGGTATTTCATCTCAACAACTAGAACGTAACTAACATGTGCAGTGTTTGTCTTCTCTGGAGGACACAGCAGCCAGGTGTCATTTTCAAAACAGGATGGAGGCCGGGGATTTAGTGGAGTGGTTCTAACACCTGCCTCGCAAACGCAGTGCTCTGAGTTCCATCCCCAGTAATCACTACAGCAGTGCCGGTCGAGGTGAATCAGACCCACCAGCAATCAGCACCACACACTACAGTGCAGGGCTCGGTGGCTCACGCCCATAATCCCAGCACTCAGGAGGCAGAGGCAGGAGGATTGCTGTGAGTTTGAGGCTGGTCTGGGCAACATAATGAGGTTATGGCCAGCCTGAACTGCAAGCGAGAACTTGTCTCCAAAAACAAAACAAAACAAAACAAAACAAAAAAAACCCCAAACCATAAAAACACACATAGAAACAGACAGGAGCCTTCACCAGACACTCCTTCTGCCAGTGCCTCAATCCCAGACTCTCCAGGATCCAGACTGTGCGAAATCAAGCTTGCTTTCTGATTTCTTTAGACTACAACATAAATTGATTTAAAGTGATATGTCTGCAGACTAAATAATTCTTGCATTGTATATTTCAGGTTTGACCAAGTTTATAAATATATTTTGAAGACAGTTGCATCCCCAGAGTTCAACTACGTGGTTACTTCTTTGCCTATTCTCTTTCTTTTCTTTCCCAAATAACCTCTTAGAGATACAGTTTGGGGTAGAATCTATGCTCCTCATGTGTTGTCTAATGCTCCTTATATCAGAGGCCTCAATGTCAGGTCCAGCACTCCCTTAAGGTGAAACATCCTGTCAGTGTAAAGGTTCTGGGGAAGACCTCTTATGGCTTCTTTTGGATCTTCATCCTCATATGTTGTATCATCTTGCATTAACCTCAGCTTATTGAGTCCTGAAGCATTCTAGTACTATTCTCAAATTCCAGCAGCCTCTGACCTGATGTTGTAACAGGAGGCCTGTGTACTAGTCAGCTTTCCGGTTACTGGACACAGTACCCAACACCCACAACTTAAAGGAGGAGAGGTTTAATTCCGAGTGTACTTTCAGGGGGTTCAGTCCATGGCTGCTGGCTACAAGATGGGAATATCATGGCAGAAGGGCATAGCGGAGCAAAGCTGCTTAGTTCATGGCAGCCAAGAAGCAGCAGAAGGGAACAGATACAGAAAGGAAAAGTCAAAAGACCACACAGAGTACTCAAGGTCACACCTCCACGACCCACTTAGACCCAGCAGTGTGTTCTGTGAATCCCTAGGTGGGGCTCAAAACCAGTCAAGTTGACATTCCATCCTCACTGCCACACAAGCACCAGGCTGGGAGAAAAGGCCCTACCTGCTTCCATTGGGGCACCACAGGACATTGCAAACCAGCTGAGGTTACCTGCAGAACCCAAGCCCATGCATACCACACAGGGATGTGCATCTCTCTGGAGCAAGAAGCTACGGCTTCCATCGGCTCCCAAAGGCAGTTGCAAGGGAAGAATCATCATGCTGGTAAATGGTCATTTCTGGGATGGGCAAATGGTCAGAGTAAGGATCTTAAGGTAGAGATTGAAGAACTGAGGCTGGGCTACCAGGAGATAGAGCCAGAAGAACAGCACTGTGCCCAGATCACCTACCGGAGTCCTGTGTGACTGCAGGCTGGGTCCTTCCCCTCTCCATGCCAACACTAGAGGTAGATGCTGGGAGAAGGTTCCACAGATCCAGAGTGTCACAGCCACCGAGGATACTCATAGGATAGGTGGTAGCAGATGTAGATTTCCTGCTCAGCTACATCTGGCTTCAGTGGCTGGCCCCAGATAATTCCCACCTGCTTGTGGCCCACAGAGTTGAGGGCAGGTGAGGTCGCTGGCCCAGGCCATTCGTCTCCCTCCAGCCTGAGCTGGAGCACATTTATAGGCCAATCAGTCCTTGTGCCTCCTTTCTGTACATATTGTCTCTGAGTTAACATTCAGCTCCCATATTTTCTGATGACAAACTAGATCGTATCTGTGGCAAAGGGGACTCAGAAATCATATCATGTCAGAGTGATATTTCACTATACATACAAGGTATGATCACAATATATGGTGAATGTTTACATTTTTAAAATTATTACAGCAAAAAGCACACTCCTCTGAATCTCCCTCAAAAGATGTGCCCTCACTTTGCACACACTTTCACTATCATTCTTGTCACTTTCTGAAGCAGTTCTTGAAGTCTTCTTTCCCGAGTGTCTTTACAAAGTATGGTTATAAAAACTACAGTGATGGCTGCTGCCAAGCACCGCCCAGCAGAAAGGCAGCTCACTGGATCTGGCACCGTGGAACTGTTGGCTTTTCCCCCAAATTGAAGTGACTGTAAAAGGGAAATGTTTGGGATGCCTTCAGACATCAAGACAGCCCCAGCCACGTAACTGAAGATGAGAAAGAGGACTTCTGGAGCCGCTTCAGAAAGTTGCCAAAGCAATGGGATGGGCGTGTCTGAAGCCAGGTGGAGGGTTTTGAGGGGAATTAAGGGCACAGTGTCCTTTCCTGTAATGCGTTTTAAAAAACTTAAACATTCTCTGTATGTTTCTGTCACTTCATGCATTGATCTCAGATTGGTGATTTTAGTCCTCATTTGGGTGGGAAGGTCAAGACCTGAAGGTAAGGTAGTAGCCCCAGCCCAGCCCCAGCCCAAGATTTCCTCCCACACCCTTGCCCCAGAGTGGTACCAGGAGACAGGTCCCGGAGGGGAGCAGACATGGTCAGGCTGTTTGTGGGTGGAGCCAGATGCTGCTGCTCTTTCCTTCTTGCGTGACCAAGGGGTCACCACAGGCTGTGCTGCAAGGCGTGAGAGCCACATCTGAATGCAGGCTGGTTCCCTGGGTCACTGAAAAAGAAGTGAGGCCAGCAGACCAGAGGGGATTGCTACTGAAAATGTGTCACTTTGTCCCTAATGTTATTGCTTGTGGCTCAGAGTCCCCCAGAGAGGGAGCTTCTAAGCTAGTCGGGCCTCACGTGCAAGCGCAGGGCCAGTAAGGAGGCTGGGTGAAGGGACATGGACTGGACCTTTCCTGTGGTTCCTAAGCAGCACCATGAGGTCTGGCACCCAGCCCTGGGTGAGGATGCAGGTGGGCGTGGCCTGCAGGAGCAGGCAGCTGAAGAAGGAGGACCCAGCAAGGGAGCTCTGCACTGGTGGATTGTACTTGAGGACTGTGCTCCTAGGCGCGCTGCCTGGCTCCTCCAGGAGTTGGCGAAGCCTGGGAGGGGCTGCTCTTCAGGGCCAGCAATGGTCTGGATGCCAGCATCCAAACTGAGGTAGGAGGATCACAAGCTCAAGTCCAGCACGAGTGACTTAGTGAGACCCTGTCTCAAAATACAAATTAAAAGGGGCTGAGGGTATAGGTCAGTGTGAAGACCCTACATTCAGTCCCCCATACCCAGAAAAACAAAAAGATACAGAAACCAAAAGACACAGACAACACAGTCGAACTTCGAGGGAGGAAAATTGAGCTTGGTTTGGTTAAGCCTAGAGGCCTGGCGGTCAGTTACACAGCCCTGCACTGTGGTGCAGACACAGGGAAGGGAGGACGTATAGGCTAAGCGCCTGAGCGACGCCTCCTCATCTGCGAAGCGCGTTTGCTCCTGTGTGCGTGTTTACCTGCGGCTGGCCTTAGAGATGAGGTGCACCCTTCCCAGCTCTCAGTGTCACAGGCAGGTGACACCTGTCAACTGACAATGTCAAATGACAAAGAGGGGAGAGTTATAGTGGCAGACACCTGTAATCCCCACAATTCGGGAAGCTGAGGTTGGGAGATCACAAATTTGAGCTCGGACAGGGCAACTTAGTGACTTAATGAGACACTGTCCCCACTCGCTTCCCAAACATGGGAGATGCAGCTCAGCGCCAAGGCCCTGGGTTCAGTCAGTCCCTAGTACTGTGGGGAAAATGACGAAGAAGGCAGGGGCTGAAGACTGCCGGGAGGGGGCAGGGGGACCTGGGCGGAGAATCAGGGGGACTTCCCCGAGAGACACATGAGCCCTCTGAGCACCCAGATGCTGCGGATCCTGAGGGACTGGAGTGTGGACCGTGCTGAGAAGGCTGCTGGTGGACACGGGCCCACCAAGGCTTGAGACCCACGGATCCTCTGTACACACCAGTGGGTGCGTCAGGAGGGTGACAGTCACGGCCTCTCCATGTGTCCCCTCTCCTCTTTCAGCAGCCTCTGATGGCAAATTTTCACCTAGCCCCTTTGGCAGGATGGGGTCCCCTGAGCTCCCTGGGCTAAGGCAGGGAGGGAAACTGTCTCTGCCCAATAGCACCAGTGGTGGAAATGACTGCCACCCACCAGACCTTATCTGTGCAGCCCTTGGAAAACTGCCACGCAGGGGCCCAGACTGGCGTGCACAGAAAAGAGGGGTTTCTTCCTGTTTGAAGGCTTGAAGGATGGAATGTTCTTTTTCTAGATGCATTTTTATTTAAAAAAAAATCTTTAGGGGGCAGGGCAAAGTGTGATTGAAGGAATGACTAGCTCATGGTGGAACCGCGCCAGCAGGAGCCTGGATGGAGCACTCAGCTGGGCCTCCGCTCGAGCCTGCTCTCTGGCGTGGTCATCTGCTCCTCCCTGGGAGAGGAGCCCAGGCTACCTTCCCCACTTCCCCACTCCTATGTGTCTGTGACTTCCAGGCCAAGTTAAGCGCTGCAGAGTGAGGAGAGGGAGCCTATCTCCATAGTGGCTCCCCGCGTATTCTCCTTAGAGCCTTCCACGCACAGGCATGGAACAGACACTCGATAAATGTTCATTGATTGACTCTGCATCACAATTTTTTCTACCACCCTCAGGGAAGCCAAGTGGAAATGAAACCCCCTCCACCCCCATCAATTGCCAAAGTGCATTGATTATCAAGCAAGCAACATCTTATGACAGCCAAGCTAGAGGTGTGTTGCCGGAGCTGCAGAATCCGACTCTCAGGCCTCTGCCTCTCTCGGGGACACACTTGTCCCTCTTCTGTCCTGGCACTGCTCAGTAGTACCATGCTCAGTGCCTGCCATGCGCATGTGGGCAGCACCTGGGCCAGGCTGGTGACCAGTGGGGGAGGACTGGCTCAACACAGGACAGGAGTGAGACACAGAGGCTCCCTCCTATGCAGTCCAGTCCCCAGGAGGATGACACCTGCACACGCCTGTCCCAACCCTAGAGCAGGCCCACTGGCAGAGGTCCCTTTTCTCAGGCCTGATGCAGTGGGTTTGGGGCCTCTGGGGCCTGGATGGCCTCTTCTCCTCCGTGCCCCTCCCCTGCCCCTCCTTTTTCTAAGAGCAGAGGTTGATAGGTCTGAGTGCAGACTGAGCACATTTGAAAACCCTAGTGAAGGAGCTACAGCAGATGTGAGATTTTTGGCAGGATTCAGCATGGAAATCCCTCCCTCCTAGCAACACTTGCTGAGCACCTACTGCCTGCCCAGCCCTGAGCAGCGCTGTGTGCAGATGTTCTGTGAAGGCATCCTGGTCCCAGCTTCCTGGAGCAGGCTGCTAGGGAAACAGATGCAGCCAGCTGATCTGGCATCTGTGTCACCAGGTGCATTAAAAGCCCAATGTCCCAGACACCAGCAGTGCTGGGCAAGGGACCGTGAGGGGTGCTGGGGTGTCTGGGGTGCTGGTGGCCAGGGACACGTGACTGAGAAGATAATTCTTTGAGGCCTGTAGAAAGTGAGCCATAGGCAAGTGGCAGCCAGGCAGTAGGAAGCACAGAGACACAGCGTCCCTTTGCTTAGGGTCACCAGGTGGGTGGCCAAAAGTAGAAGTCCAACAGCAAGACATAGGCAGGGCTGTTTCTCCTGAGGCTGCTGCCCTTGGCCTGAGCCTTGTCTCCTCCTGGTTGTTCCTTCCTGAGTGTCTGTGTCCTAATCTCTTTGTGACCCACCTATTGACCTTATTTCACCTACTTCTTAAAAGACCCTTTTCCCTCAGATAGTCACATTCTGAGCGGCCACACAAGGACCCAGAGCTTCTCTGTTGATAACCTCTTCCTTGGCCTGCCAACAACAGTGCCAGTTCCTAGGTTACAGCTCAGGCTGTCAGTGGATCAGAGCGTCAGGTGCCTCTACAGCCCCACACCAGCAGGGGGTCCTGAGGTCCGGTGGGAGGCTGGAGTTGTCTGCAGAGATGGGGAGAGAGGATGGGAGTTGATCACAGAAACAGTACCTCAGAGTCCAGACCCAGCTCAGCCAGTCCAGCAATTTGGACCAAGGAACTTCCTGAAAAATGGGGCCAGGAGGAGACATGGCCAGGGGTGCAGTCTGCAGTGTGGCAGGCCAGGGGCCCAGAGGCCCAGAGTGAGGAGTCTGGGATCAGAAGTCAGGCGTACATGCCCATGCTTCATATGAAGAGCAAGTCAAGCAGCCCTCCGATGGGGCCTGCTTCTCCTCACGTCCAGGTGGGGTTGTCCTAAGGAAGGTGACCCTGGGAGGAGGACAGCAGTGCCTCCCCCACCCCTTCTCTATGTACCTACCAGGTCCCAGATGGGATAAGGACACGATGTGCAGGGTGACCAGGACAGGATTCTAGAGAAAGACACCTTTGAGATGAGTCTTAAAGAGTAAGTCAGAAGGGGACAGTATGTGACAACACTTGGGATTTCCCAAAGGCAAACTGCATACCAAAGATGTTGGGGAGAGCAATGCCTTGGGAGGTGTAGGAAGTGGTGGAAGGGACACAGGAAGAAGGGTTGACCCACAGAAGGGGCGCCATCCCTCCAGCCACCATGGGGGCACTGTCCCATGGGCTGCACAGCTGCTTCTGGGGAGGTGGGATCCCCAGCGTTCCGGTCCCACACTGCCCAGCTGTCCCAGGCAAACTCTGGACCTCTGGACACCAGGCAGGTGTGCAGACAGAAACTCCGAGGGGGTTTCTTTTATTCTTTAGAAAACTGAGTCCAGCTGCTGTGTGGAGAAGAAACTAGTGGCTTTGGGGACAAGCTTGGCGGGCACGTGGCCCAGTCGTCCTTCTGCACACACTCTGGGCTCTGAGTGCCCAGTTCTGGCCTCACATGGCTTCTGGCTGCCCCTGTGCTTCCAATGACAGCCCTGACACACACCTTTCAGCCCAGAGTCTGGCCAAACTGACATTTCTGGAAATATGACCCCTTAGTAGACTGTTGGCAAACTTGGTCTATACTTTACAGTGTGACTTGAAGTTTGTCTGTCTGATTTATGTGAAGTTCTTAACACCAACAAGTGGAATCTGTTTTACCATCTGTTTCACCATCCCCACACTTCTGCATCTGTAGTTTTCACTGGGCTGCCAGTTTTGAGCTTGGGTCCCAAGAGGGTTGGCATACTTTTAACTTTTTCTTTTGGAACTCTGTGGCCACCATGTGGGCAGCCTGGGCCAGTGTACTGGGCAAGGGATGACATTGTGTCCTGTACCAATTATCTTTTGCTGTGTAACAAGTTACCCCAGAGCTTGGTAGCAGAAAGCACATGATCATCAACTCCCTGCTTATGCAAAAAGTGGTTGTTCCAATGAATTCTGGAAAGTGGATGGGGAGGGGAGCAGAAGCCAGGTCTCACAGGGCTTCTTGGGCCAGGGCAGAGACTCAGGCTTTGTGTGGGAGCATTGGGGATCACTTCTGGGGTTTCCTCTGAGAGGAGCAAAGGGACAGATGTGTGCTTAGGGAGCTCATGGGCTGCAGTGGGGAGCAGGAAGGGGCAGTGGAGGCAGGTAGCTGGGGAGGAGGCTGTTGCAGGGTTAGGGAGAAGGGAAGCTGGATGGGGAGAGGCAGTGGAGGGCTGTGTCTAGAGGGAGCGTCAGGGTGCACTGACTCCCCAGAGTATGGGAAAGAGGAGAGGAAGAAATAATAAGTCCCAGCACATGGGGCGTTAAGGCTAGGCAGGTGCATTCTGTCCATCTTGTTCCACTGAACTGGATTTTTTCTTTTCTTTTCTTTTCTTTTTTTTTTAAATTAACTGGACATCTGTGTATGTCTATTTCTGCCATCTTTATACTGTCTTGCATGTCTGTATAGCTGTGCTAAGTTTACTCTATTTGGATTATTTTGCCTATAATTAGCTTTAATATTGAGTAATTTCTCCAAGTTTACCTTCTGTTTCACTATTCTGTTATTCTAGGCTCTGTTTTTCCATAAAAATTTTTTTTGTTGTTTTTTTGATTGATTGGGCTTTTTTGAGACAGGGTCTCACTTTGTAGTTCAAGGTGGCCCTGAGCTCAGCCTCCAACTCACATCACAGCAATCCTCCTGCCTCTGCCTCCCAAGTGCTGGGATTACAGGTGTGAGCCACCATGCCCGGCACAGTGGTATGTGGTACTGATTGCTGCTGGGCGTGAGTCTCCATGCCCAGTATTGTATGTGGTTTGCAGGATTGAAGGAGCCACTGAGCTAAATCCTCAGCCTCACAAAAACCTTTTTAAGAAAGCTTATCTATGACTAGGTAAACTCTTGCAGCTGTTTTCACAGTAATTACATTAAACCTAGAGATCAGGTAGAAAGAACTGACATCTTTACCATGTTGTCCTCTGATTCATGAACACGGTATAGCTCATTTATTGCTTTTCTTTGTTTTTTCATCGTTTCATAATTTATAGAATATATGTTTTGTTAGTTTAATACTTATGTATTGCCCTCTCCTTGAAGCAGTTATTCTTAGTTTTGGTTTCTGGGTGTCCATTTTTAAAGTACAGAAGCATAATTGATATTTATGTTAATTTTGTATCTTGTAACCTTTCTGAGCTCACTTATTCATTTTAGGGCAGCTGGTGTTTTATTTTTGTAGACTCCTTGGGCATTCATTCTACATAGACCATCATGCCATCAGCTAATAGGGACTGCTTTCTTTCCTTCTAATCTATATAATATATTCCTTTTCTTATTATGCTGTCTAAAACTTCCCTACTATGTAAGTAAGAGTGGTGGGAAAAGACATTCTCCTCTTTATCTCTAAGTTTCCAAGAGTTCTTTTAAAAACCATGAATGGCTATTGAATTTTGACAAGTTTTTTCTGGGTGAATTGATAAGCCTGTTAATATGGTGGATCTCACTGATTTCTGAATATTGAAGCAAACCTAACTCTGTGATAAATCTCATTTGATCATGTCATAAAATTATTTTTCTGTATTACTCAATTCAAAATAAATTTTTTAAAAAAGTTTCTGTTTGAAATAATTTCCTTTACCCTATCTTTATAGATACACTGCCAACAAAAAACACTCTCTTAGCTTTCCTTCAACTGAGAATGTTTTCCTTTCTCCCATTTCTGAAGGATTTTATTAGACACAGAGTTCACTGGTGATAATTCTTTTCTTCCAGGAGTTGAAAACATTGAGCGGCTCCATTCTGGCCTGTGTACTTTCAACCTAGAATTCTGCTGTCATCTGAATTAATACGCCCAAACCAGCCATGTGTGGTTTCTTCCCTGCTACCTTCAGCATGTAGCTCTTTTATCTTCAGTTTTCAGAAGTTTATTTATTTATTTTTTTGCTTGGGTTTTTTTTTTTTTTTTTGCGACAGGGTTTCGCTTTGTAGTTCAGGCTGGCCCTGAGCTCAGCCTCCAACTCACATCACAGCAATCCTCCTGCCTCTGCCTCCCGAGTGCTGGGATTACAGGCGTGAGCCACCGTGCCCGGCACAGTGGTATGTGGTACTGATTGCTACTGGGAATTAGTCTCCACGCCCAGCATTGTACGTGGTTAACAGGGATCGACCCGGGGCCCTTGTGCTTTGCAAGACAGGTGCTGGAACCACTGAGCTAAATCCCCGGCTTTTCAGAAGTTTATTTTGTAGATTTCTTTAAATGTAGTCTGTTTGGTATTCACTCAGCTTTTTGAATCTTAGGTTTAGATCTTTCTCCCAAATTGAGAAGTATATTCATCTGTTATTTCTTTGATTATCACAGGTCCCTGAGATTCTGGTGTGTTTGTTTTGCTTTTTGTTTTTGAGATAAGACTTCACTATCTATTTCAGCCTGGCCTTGAACTCACAGCAGTTGTCTTGCCTCAGCCTTCTCAGTCCTGAAATTACAAGCGTCTACCACCACAGTGTAGACTCTGGTTGTTTTGACATTTGTTTGTTTTCTTCCCAGTTTATTTTTTCTCTATTGCTCATAATGCATGCATTCTATGGTTCTGTTCCTGACTCACTGTTCCAGTCCTGTCATTTCCACCATCAGAATGAACAGGAAGACAACCCCTTTCCCTCACTCCTATCTATTACGTCTTTTTAGTTCTTGAATTTCCATTTATTTTTTCTTAAAATAACTTCTGTTTTCTATTTATTTACTTTTCGCTTATTTCAGGAGAAGTCAACTGTTTACAGAAGCATTTTTATGATGAGTCCTTGGCAGTCCTTGATAATTTCTTCCTACAATTCATTTCCATATTGGTGCCTATGGATGGTTTATTTCCCTCTTCAAGTGGTAATTTCCCTGGTCCTTGATATGATGTGCAGTTTTCCATTGTATCTCAGACATTTTGCTTATTTTATAATGAGATTTGGATCCCATTCCACTTTTCTTTTCCAGGGGGAGACTGCCCGTAAAGATGCCACAGGAGAGCTGGATGGCAATCGCGCCTCTTCCCAGTAGGCCCTGCCCACACCTTCCTGGCAGAGCGGAGTCTGGGCTCACAGTGCTTCCCTGTAGGTGGTGAGCGGCAGTGAGCTGAGTCCACGTGGAGCATCTCTGGCTTCATGTTGGGTCTGAGCCCCGGTGGGCTCTGCTAGCCCAGGCCTGGGAGGCAGGGTGCTGGAGGGCGGCTCAGCTCTGACACACAGAGAAGGAGAGGCAGCTCTTCTCGCTTCTTTGGGGTGTTACGTCCAGAGGTTTTTCAATTGTAAGAAAGATGACCCACAAGAAATGGGGCTACCTCATCTTGGTCAGAGCTGGAAGATCAGGTGTGACCTTAGCAGCTTCTTTGTCTTTATCTATAAAGTACATACAATATTTACTCTACAGAATTCTTTAAGAATTAGCTAAGATGTTCACATATGTAAAATATCTTAGCTTGGCCTATAATCTCAGTCCTCTGAGAGGAAGAAGCAGGAGGATCCTGGTTTGAGAGTAAACTGGAAAACTAGACTTAGCAGCACTCTGTGTCAATGTAAGGAAATCGGAGGGGACATAGCTCTTTGCAAAGGCCCACACCAAATGTAAGGAAATTGGAGGGGACATAGCTTTGTGCAAAGGCCCACACCAAAAATAAACAGAAAAAAAGCAGCCTGGAAAATGTTATGCTAGTGGAGTTTACTGTTACAGTGACTAGTGTTTCTGAGACAAGGGTCTGGCAAGATATGGGTTGAGAAGAGATGGGGTGAGTGGTGGCCCCTCCATATTCATCCATCACTTTAATGTCGGTGAAAGCAGTTGACAGCCAGGAGCCAGGCTTCTATGGTCTGTTTCTGTGTTTCTTCAAGTCTGTGGTGACCTTTCTCTCCACAAGCAATAACCCTAGAGAAAGCTAGAGGAAAACGGAGATTAGGGTCACGGCAAGGAGAGAGTAATAAAGTAGCTTTAAAGAGCCCAATAAACCAGGATAATTGAATGTAGTAAGGATTGTAGCCAGGATGGGATGGGGGTGGGGCAGCAGCACCATCTCCAAGAAAGTGAACACGAAGGGAAATGACTCTGGGTCTGGGGAGGGACCA
>PVIR01038626.1:0-14269 GCA_004026965.1 Petromus typicus | reverse complement strand
TTTTTTTTTTTTTTTTTTTTTTAAGGTTTTTTGAGACAGGGTCTCGCTTTGTGGTTCAGGCTGGCCCTGAGCTCAGCCTCAAACTCACATCACAGCAATCCTCCTGCCTCTGCCTCCCAAGTGCTGGGATTACAGGCGTGAGCCACCACACCCGGCACTGTGGTATGTGGTACTGGTTGCTGCTGGGGTGAGTCTCCACGCCCAGTATTGTTATGTGGTTACTGGGGATCGAACCCGGGTCCTTGAGCTTGCAAGACAGGCGCTAGAACCACTGAGCTATATCCCCGGCCCTCCCATCTTTTGACTGTTGTGAAAAATGCTGCCATGAACATTGATACACAGGTATTTGTGTATTGATACACTCTGAGCTCAGCCTCAAATTCACATCACAGCAATCCTCCTGCCTTTGCCTCCCAAGTGCTGGGCTTACAGGCGTGAGCCACCATGGCCAGCACTGTGCTATGTGGTTCTAATTGCTGGTGGGTGTGAATCTTCACGCCCAGCTTTGTTGTATGTGGTTACCTTGAACCCGGGTCCTTGCACTTGCAAGGCAGGTGCGGGAACCACTGAACTAAATCCTGGGCCCTATTTTGTTTATTTTTTAATATGTGTTAGCTGAGTATGGTGGCACAGGCCTGTACTCCCAGCACTCTTGCAGGCTGAGGCAGGAGGATCACAAATTTGAGCCCAGCCTGGGCAATTCAGCCACTTACACAAACCCTGTCTGAAAATAAAGAAGGATTGCTGATATGTAGCTCAGTGTGAAGGCCCCAAGTTCAAGCCTCAATATTGGGGAAATAATTCGTGTGTGTGCGTGCATGCATCTGTGTGTGTGTGTGTGTGTGTGTTTTCTTTTTTTGCAGTACCAGGGATCAAACTTGGGCCCTTGTACTTACAAGCAGACGCAGTACCATTCTAGCTAAATCCTGGGCCTCCTATGTGTAACTTTTTAAGAGCTGCCACATTGTTTTCCATTATTATAGTTAGATCATTTTAAATCCCTATTATCAACCTTTGAGGGTTCTAGTTTCTCTCTGTCCTCACCAACACTTATTTTCTTTTTTAAAAAAATTATAGCCATCCTGGGGCCGGGGAGTTAGCTCAGTGGTTCCGGCGCCTGTCTTGCAAGCGCAAGGACCCGGGTTCGATTCCCCGGTAACCACATAACAATACTGGGTGTGGAGACTCACCCCAGCAGTAACCAGTACCACATACCACAGTGCCGGTCGTGGTGGCTCACGCCTGTCATCCCAGCACTCGGGAGGCAGAGGCAGGAGGATTGTGATGTGAGTTTGAGGCTGAGCTCAGGGCCAGCCTGAACCACAAAGCAAGACCCTGTCTCCAAAAAAAAAAAAAAAAAAAAAAATAGCCATCCTAGTAGGTATGAAGTGATGATATTGTATTGTGGTTTTGATTTTTATCTCTTTAATGACTAACGCTGTTTATCTTTTCATGTGTTTATTGGATGCTTTCTTTGGAGAAATATCTATTCAAATCCTTTGAGCATTTATGAATTGAGTTTTTATTGTTGAGTCATAGGAGTTATTTATATATTCTGAATATTATGCCTCTATCAGATAAATGATTTAGAAATATCTTATTATATATATATATATATATATATATATTTTTTTTTTTTTTTTTTTCCCCAGGCAGAGTTTCACTGTGCAGTCCCGGCTGTCCTTATGCTCTCTATGTAGCCTATGCTGGCCTCAAACTAACAGTCACTCTTCTTGCCTCAGCCTTCCCAGTGCAGGAGTTACAGGGATGCAGTCACACCTATATTACATAGTACCTATAGTACCTATGTACCTACAGTACATTAGACTATGTATGTTCTCCAATGTAGAGATTGCAGTTTTAAGATTAGTGTACATTAGGGTGTGCACTAATGTACAAAGATTTCAGTTTTAATTAAGTGTGGTTTTCCTTTCCTTTCTTTTTTCTCCCTCCCCTCTTTCCTTATTTTGAGATGGGATCTTGAGCCATAAAGTCGCCTGGACTAGGTTGTATTTTTTCTTTTGTTACATATGCATTTGGTGTCCTGTCAGAGAAATCATTTCCAAATACATTATTTTTTTCCTTCCCAGAATTATAATTTTAGCCCTAAAGTTTAGGTCTTTGATCCATTTTGAGTGAATTTTGTATGGTAGAAAGTAAGAGTTTGTGCACCTGTGGCCACTGTCTAGTTCTAGAACATTTTATTCCCAGTGGGAAACATCCGTTTTTAGTAGAGTCCCCATTCCTTTCCCTTGCCCCCAGCAGTCAGTGTTTTTCCTGCCTGTGGAATTGCCTATTCTACATATTTCACTTATATGGAATCATACAACATGAACTTTCATGTCTAGCTGCTTTTCCTTAACCTAGTGTTTTCAAGGCTTATCCACGTGATGGCATGTATCAGTACTTCACTCCTTTTTGTATCTGTTGTATGAATATACCACCTCCTGTTGAAGACAGATCTTTTAGTTAGCTCTGTGTTAAAAAGTTGTCATAAAACACATACCAAAACTTACCATCTGAACCATTTTGTAAATGTCGAGTTTGATGGCATTAAGTACAATCACACTGTTGTCACTGCCACGCATCTGCAGGACTTTGTATTTTTATCAGCTTAAACTCTGTACCCATTAACTACAGACTCCCCATTTTCCCTTTTCCTCAACTCCTGCCAGCCACCTTTGAACATTCTTTGATAGAGATTTGACTATGATGTAATCAAACAGTATTGGTCCTCGTGTGACTAGCTAACTCTGCTTAAAATAATGTCCTCCAGGTTCATCCATGTTACAGTATGTGTCAATTTTTTTTTAAAGGTTAATAATGTTTCTTTTTTTGGTGTTGGTATTGAGGATTGAACTTGGACATTATACATGCTTCCCCGCTGAGTTATGTTCCCAGCCCTTTCACATGTGTGCTCATAAAAAGTAATATATGAGGGAAAAGTAATGAAGGAAGAATTAAGATTTGTTATGTACATGCACCAACTGCTTGCTCAGAATTTAATCATTATGTATTATAAATATATATCAGTAAAAATAAAAAGATTTCAAAGAATTTAAAAATACGTAGTTTGAAACAGGGTTTTTGGAATTGCCCACGTTGGCTTTGAACTTCCCATTCTTCCTCTGTTACCTCCCAAGCGGTTGCTGGGATTCCAGGTGTACACTCCCACTCCTGGCCGTTTGTACATCATTTTTTGTTTTTTGAGACAGGGTTTCACTTTTGTAGTTCAGGTTGGCCCTGAGCTCACTATGTAGTCCAGGCAGGCCTCGAACTCACCACAATCCTCCTGCCTCTGTCTCCCCTACCATTTCTATTTCTCCATTCATTCACCCTTCGTGGCTGCTTAAGTCCCTATGCTTCTTGGCTTCACATGGTAATTCTGTGTCTGTCTTCTGGGGAACTACCACTGTTCCCACAGGGGCTGAACCATTTTACATTCCCATCAGCAGTGCTCACAGATTTTCAGTTTTGCCAGGTCCTTGTCACCACTTACTAGTTTCTGCTTTTTAAAATAGCCATCCTGCTACTTTATAAATGTATTTAAATTTTTAACGTGAGACTAAACACTGAGCAGTAACACTGAGCCTTTAAAAATACCATTAATAGGGCTGGGGATTTAGCTCAGTGGTTCCGGTGCCTGTCTTGCAAGCGCAAGGACCCGGGTTCGATTCCCCGGTAACCACATATAATACTGGGTGTGGAGACTCACACCCAGCACCAACCAGTACCACATACTACAGTGCCGGGCATGGTGGCTCACGCCTGTAATCCCAGCACTCGGGAGGCAGAGGCAAGAGGATTGCTGTGATGTGAGTTGGAGGCTGATCTCAGGGCCAGCCTGAACTACAAAGTGAAACCCTGTCTCAAAAAAACTAAAAAAAAAAAAAAAAAGAAATACCATTAATAAGTATGACCTTTGCAGTCCTTTGATTTGAACTGGGATGAGAGAGAGAGGAACTGAGACAAGATGTTGAGAAGGGATTTGTTGTTACAGTACTGAGGATGTAGCTGAGCGGTAGAGCACTTGCCTTGCATGCGTGAGGCCTTGGGTTCAATCCCTGGAACCACAAAAAATAAAGTCTCTTCCAAAAAACTAGACTAGACTTGATGTATCAAGTTACTCTTTGAAGGAGACAGTGTTGGGCTACATCTCCAACCCTTTTAAAAAATTACTTATTTTGATCTGGACATGCTGGGATCACACCTGTTAACACCTGCACTCGGGAGACTGAGGCAAGAAGATTGCCTTGAGTTTAAGTCCAGCCTGGATTGCATAATTAGTTCAAGTCCAGTCCCATTACATATCAAGACCCTGCCTCAAGAAAAACTTTTTTAAAAAATCTATTTTGAGACAAAATCAATTATAATAGTTCATCCACTATTTTTTGAACTGTATATTATATAATTTTCATATGTCCTCAGTGTAATTTTTCCTTTGGCCTCTATCAACCACTCAAAAGTATATGTACACCTACTTTCTGGGCTGTCAACAAATTGGTTGGATTTGACCTTTCAGGTATTTTTTGCTGACCTCTGGTATGAGAGCAGTAAGGAGCCATGTGGGATTTGGATTATTTGTTGAAAAACACTGGAGTTAACTTTTTGTTTCCGCAAGGGCCCAGGGCTAAATGAGTTAGGCAGGTGTCTCAGAGTGCAGTGGCAAGACTAGTGTGGCAGACCCCAGGATTCCAGACGGGATGTGCGCCTGATGTATCAGATTAAGTGACTGGACCGAGGCCTGGCACAGCCTCAGCATGGTATCACCTTCTGTACGTGTTTGTGGGAATGTAACGAGGAGGAGGAGTGACGGGCTGTTTGAAAGGATGCTGGCTGCCACATATTAAGTTACGGCTGTTTTGGTGCACCTGTCTCAGAGATAGGACTATCATACTCCGTCATCGCCCTGAGGATGTGTGAACTCTGAAGAGCCGAGGCTGAACCTGAGGGTCAGGTGGGGACTTGAGTGTGCGTCAAGTGCCAGGCAGTAGGCTGGTGCCTGGCAGAGCTGCAGCGGGGCACTAACGTCCCTCTTTACAAGAGCAGGGACAGAAGGTGAGGAAAGTTGTTTTCTCGGTCTGTTGTGCTTCTAGAGCAGAATCCCTGATACTGTATATTTTACAAAGAGCAGTCTTCTGACAGCTCTAGGGCCCAAGAGTCTGAAGTAGAAGGCTTTCTGGGGGTGTCCGCACAAAACAGAGGAGAGGAGCTAGAGACCAAGAGCTCTTGTCTTCTGAGCCCGCACTGGCGTTATCCGTAGTTCTCATGCCAGCATTACTAACCTGCTCTCCACACTCTTGGGGCCTCTACCATTTCTGTTCCAAAGCTCCTCCTGCATTTTCAGAATCCGTTAGAACAACTTCTCTCTCAGTACTAAAATTGGTGCTGGTCAGATTTGGACGGATGGGTGGTTTGGATGAGTTGATAGATAATGGTAGAAGTAGATTTAGAGAGGATTTATTAGAATGGGCTCTTATGGTCACGGAAGTTGACAAAGCCCCACAACAAAAGTCTATAAGCTGGGAATGCCGGGGTGCTGCTATTGTGTAGCTTTCTTCAGTCCAATTCTGTACGTTTCAGAGCTCAGGAAGCAGATGATCTGACTCTTTGTCTGAGACTGAGACCTGATAGAGTATGGCAGGGATGGTGAATCTTTTAGAGCTTTCAGTGATACAAACAGCCCACGGTGGCACATGTGCCATGGGTTCGCCACCACTGACTTTTGGGTGCTGCTGGTTTAAGTCCTGCAGTTCAAAGGCCAGAGAGACTGGAGTTCTGAGGTCCGAGGAGAATGATTCTAACCTGTGCCTCAGTGAAATTATTTTTCAGGTTTGGTCTTGTCATTGATTTTCTGTATGTTAGAGAAACGGATTTTTCCTCATAGAAAAATCTACTTAGAAATTCTACCTTATGTACATTATATTATGATGCATACTTGACCTAGAGACTAGATAAGAGCTCTTTGAGAAGCATAAAGTACTGTCCAGAAGTTAGATGCCTTCTCCAGGTGAAGCCCCTTGGGAGCCCAGAGCAGGAGTGGGGGGGCACCCTTGTCACAAGAGCGTCGCCGTCGGAGCCCAGCGCACAGCTGGAGAATGAGTCTTCTGGAGAAACCCTTGGGCTCTCAGTGAGTTCACTGTCCTCAGTGATCAGATGAAGAGGATAGAAGCTGAGGGGGGGGGGCGAGAAGAAATCAAAATGATAAGCTATGAGCTGGTTAGAGATGAGCTGGTTAGAGCGCCCAGATTCAGACTCAAAGCTGCCCTCAGTGATACTAGCAGGTGCGAGGAAGGGCGGGTAGCGGAAGAGGGTGGGGCAGTTTGGCTTTGTTTTGGGATCCCAGGGATTGAACTCAGGACTTTACTCAGACTAGGCAAGTGCCCTACCACTGGGCTACATCCCAGCCCCAATAGAGCTATTTTTCTCATTAAAATCTCAGCATGTAAAAAGGAAAGTTTTATAATACTTAGGTTGTTTATTTCCTATTAGTGAAAAAAAAAAGTGAAGCAATTATGGGCTTTTAAAATCAGTATTCACCATGTTTTCTAAAACTGTGTAGTTTACATAGTACATGATTTCTCTTACACAAGAAGCCCAGAATATAAAGAGCAAAATAAAGAATAGATCGTAGGAAGTAGGGAGGTGTTTTTCAAATGGGAAGAAGAATAAGATGAAGGGAGAGAATGAGGGAAAAAGGAGTAAAAGAAAAAGAGAAAATCACAGAAAAATGAAAATACAGTATTTTCAAATGGGAACAGGATCCAGAGTTGGAAGGAACAGGAAGAGATGGAAGAGGAAAGGTACAGAAAAGAGTTATGATGCGTTACATACGTGGACAAACTCCCTATAACTGTGGCCATCGTGAGCTGGTACAAAGTACATAATTTAAAAACCCTTGATTATTCGAACTGATGTCTGTAGTGCATACCAGTTAGATATTAGAGCTAGCTGACTTCATATGATGGACTTCTTTTGATGGACATTTTTAATGAGCTGTATAGCTAATGTCTGTGTAGAATGATTGGAAACAAAAACAATGGCAGGCAGGAGTAGTCTTTGCAAAGCTTCTCAGAATGCATCTTACAGAACATGACTGCCAATGACTGCTGTAAGACAGCAGATGTATAAATTTGGTCCGAGAGATTTAATGAGATAAAGCAGTACACAATCCAGATAATTTTTATAATCACAGAATTACAGAAAATGTCCAGTGTTTTAAATCTTATCTTTATCCAGAAAACTTCTTTTTGTGATTTGTTTGGTTGCTTAATGAAGTTATTAGATAATATTTATTTTCTCTTGTTTGCTATTTATTAGGAATGTTACCCCCAGAAAGTGGATTAAAGTCATAGGTTTCTCTTTAGCTTTAAACATTTTTGCTATATCTATAATAGTAATGGCTTGGGAGATTTGTTTTGCAAGAAATCACCTGTATAGAGTTGTAGTTTTTAGTTTCCTTACAATCAGCAAAGCAAGAAGCCACTATTTTTATTTGTAACAAACGCTTGTTGAAAATAGCTATTGCATGAACTCTTAAACGAACAGTGAATGTCTTTAAAAATAAAGAGTACAACCCCAGCCAGTGTGGTGGTGTACATCTCTAGTCTCAGCACCTTGGGAAGCTGAGGCAGGAGGGTGACAACAAAGGCTGAAGGTATAGCTTGCTGTTCTAAAGGGCCTGGGTTCAGTTCTCAGCACTGAGGGGAATAATAGAAATATACAGGTAGTTCCTTGACCTGGTAAGAGCAGCACTTGGAGCCAACACACCTGATGTGAAACACTAATGCCCTCCTCCTGAACTAGGAATGCGGATGTGCCCACTCGGGTACAATTTGCCATTATTATAGTGATTCTGGTCAGTAGTACAGCAAGAAAATTGCTTACTTGTAAAACAAGTACTGTATAGAAAAGTCACTGTTAGTGTTTCTGTGTCATGGTCAATATAATTAGTATACCTTAAAGAAAAGATTGGACTTACGAGAGCATCAAAACCCCAAAATAATTTAGAAACAAATCTAGATAGGTGAAGAAAATAAAAATCTTTTCCAAAAGTGGCATGAAAAACTTGAAAATGTCAGAGCGTGTCCTGATTTTGTTAATTATTGTGATTCAGATAAAAATGTCAACTAAACTTTTGTTAGAATGATTATGAAGAACATCAGGAATAACAAACTGACAAATAGCCAAAAACATGAAAGCTAAAAGTGAATGCAGAGGTGGTTGGTTTTGTAATGTCAACTAGTTGTAGATTTATGAGTGTTAAAGTGTAACTTGAGCCTTAGAACAGATAGAAATAGCCACAGATCTGAAAAGCCTGCAACTCGACCCCTCAGTGTGTAAGAATTGGTGCGTGAGTGAGGTGAGTGAGGGTTCCTTCAGGTGTAAGGGGAGAAACTGATTGACTGCGGCAGAAACCAAGCCAGGGTGTTACTGTCTGGTCTGGTAGTCCTGGAGGGTGCTGGCTGCTCGGGGGCTCTGGAGGAGGAGCGATGCCCTGCTGTCTCTTTCTGCTGACCGTTGCTGTGTGCTGTGAGAAGGGAGAAGGCGTGGTTGTTGGTTCCTCTGGGCTTCTGTTTTACACCTCCAGGTCAGAGAAAAAGTGACCTTTCAGTAGCAGTAGTAGTGACCAGTATGCACAATCCTCAGGCACAAGCTCATCCCTGGCCCATGATCGTGACTAAGGGCCACTTGCATCCGCTTGTGTCCAGAGCCGCCAGCTGGCTTTGTCACACAGCATCACTGGGATTGCAGGGAGCAGTAGGGAAAGAGCTGTGCACAGGAAAGCGGTCCAGTGGTAGCATCATGGTGGGTCCAGGGCTCAGGCTGCTTGAGCAAGTGTGTTTGGTCACTGGGAATAGGATGAGATCTTCCACAAGGAGTACTGAACACATGTTAAACTATTTAGGTAAAGGAAATTATAGTAGTATAACATTTAAAGCTACATAAATGCACCTTGAGGCCATACTGTACTCATAAGTGAAATAAATAGGACACATACATGTAAGTACTGAATTGGTTCTGTGGTATGAGAAGTTGAAGATGTACATGAGGACCAAAATGTAGAATAGATATCTCTAAGTAGAAAAAAATGTTCAAAGGAGAAGGGAAACTGAGGGAGGACTGATGGAAAAATGGAAAGAAAAAAACTGAAGGTAAGAAGGAAGAAATGCAAACAAAATGAATATATTTGAAGGGAAGAGTTGACGGAAGGACATGGAAATGGGAAAGAGTAAGAATCAAGCTCTATCATGCGCAGGTACAAACTCTCAATGATGATTGTGATCGTCACTTGTACCTAAAATGTGTCCATGAACTCAATTTCAAAAAAGAAAAGAAAGTTAGACTAGTCGCCTGTTAGGTGTGGTTTCACTTCCTGCAGTCAACTGGGATCTGAAAATATGAAATGGAAAATTGTAGACTCTCAAGTTTTAAAGTACATGTGGTGTGGTGTGGCAGGATGAAGCTGTCCACTGCCCCGGTGGAACTTGAAGCATCCCTTTGTCCAGATCTCCAAGCTGCAGACACTGCCCTCTTTGTAGCTGACCCATTGTCTGGGATTCAGAACGGCAGTGCTTATGTTCAAGTAACCCTTATTTTACTTAATCATGGCCACAGTGCACGAGATAAGTGCTGGGGGTTTGGATATACCAAAGAAGCTGCCAAGCGCATTCTTTAAGGGAAAAGGTCAAAGTGTGGTAAGACATTTTGGGAATGGTAGAACAAGACACCACATTCACAATATATTTGGCTTTTTGAGACAAGGTCTCGTTAATAGTTCAGGCTGCCTTTTAACTCACTGTATTGCTCAGGCTGGGCTTGAACTCAAAGCAATCCTCAGCCTCTTGAGTGCTGGGATTACAGGTATGTGCCATCTTGTCCAACTACAATATTTTATTATAATTCTATTTTAGCTTCTTACTCTGTTTAATTTGTAAATTAAATATTTTCTTATCCATGTATGTATAGCAAAAGACCATGAGTTCAGTATTATCCATAGTTTCAGTCATCTCTTGAGGGTCTTGGAGTAAATCCTTAGGGTTGAGAAGGAACTGTTAAATACCCATATCCTTTACTATATTTGGTTAAATACCAGATGAATAAGTGACAGTTAAACCTGGTTACAGTAAATAATGAGAAGAAAACACAGTTGGGCTTTTAAATTTCTTGCATTGCATGTTAGCACAGTTTAGGTTTGTAGTAAAATTTGAGTGGAAGGCACAGCGATATCCTGTGTGCCCTCACCCTCCACACACACAGGCTCTTTTGCCTTGAATGTCTTGCACCAGAGGTACATTTGTTACAATTAATGAGTCTCCATTGACACGATTATCAAATGGTTGGTGGTTTACATCTGAGTTCACTTTTAATCTTGTACATTCTGTGTGTTTTGATAAAATTTCACTGCCCTAAAAATCCTTTGCTTTGCCTCCTGACCCCTGACTGTTATTGCCTCTCCAGTTTGCCTTTTCCAGAATGTCATATAGTTGGAATGCAGTGTGTAGCTTTTTCAGATTAGCTTCTTCCAATTAACAGCACGCGTTGTGGGATTCCTGGCCAAAACCTCATTTCTTTTCAGTACCGAATAATACTTCATTGTGTGGATGTACAAGTTTGTTTAATTCACCTGAAATAATTCTTGGTGCTTCCAAGTTTTGACAGTTACACATAAAAATGTTATAAATACCCATATGCAAGTTTTTATGAGAGTGTATTGTTAGCTGCTCTTGGGTAAATGTCCAAGGAACACGACTGTGGGATCGTATGCTAAGGGTGTATTTAGATGGGGGTTGCAGCAGGTGTTTGGTTGTTGCTGATACTAGAAATTGAACCAGGACCTTAAAAGTGCCATGTCACTGCTGTTTCACTCAGCAACCCGTATGTTTAATTTTTAAAAGAAACTGCCAAACTGTCTTGTAAGTGGCTATACCATTTTGCATCCCTATCAAAACAAAATGAAAATGAGATTTCTTATTATTCCAGATCTTGCCCAGAATTTTGTGTTGTCTTTATTTCGGATTTTGGTCGTGTGTGTGTGTGTGTGTGTGTGTGTGTGTGTGTGTGTGTGTGTGTGTGTGTGTTACTAGGTACTGGTGATTGAACCAAAAGTTTATACTGTGGTACATCTCAGCCCTTTTTAAATTAAAGTTTAATTTATTTTGAGACAGGGTCTCATTAAGTGGTTAAATTGCCTAGGCTGGGGGAATCACAGATGTAGACCACCATGCCTGGTAAGTTTTGGCCACTCTTACAGTGTTATCAGTTTAACTTGCAATTCTCTAATGATTTATGAAATTAAAGATCTTTTTACTATACTTGCTTGCCTATTGATTGATTGATTGATTGAGACAGAGTCTCACTGTATAGTTCAGGCTGTCCTTGAACTCACTGTGAAGTCCAAACTGGCCTCAAACTTGGCAGTCCCTCTGCCTCAGCCTCCTAAATGCTAGGATCATAGTTGTGGGCCACTATTCTCGGCCTCCTTATTGTTGAGTTTTAAGAAATTCTAGGTGTATTTAGGAATCTAGTCTTAGGAATTTATTATTAGAGAAGAGCTTCAGTTAAGCAATGATGAGAGTATGTAGCAGTGAAAAATTGGAAGGAAGTTAAATGCTCAACGGTGAGAGTAGTGAATATTTTCTCCCACTCCGTGGTTTATTTTCTGATTTTCCTGATAGGCAGATATTTTCCTGTCTCTTGATGTAGAAGCCTTTTGAAAACACATAGGAAAGGGTACTTGAAAGCAGAGATGGAGACTGACGGCCCCGTGGCTGGCTGGAACCCTTTGCACTCTCACCTGCACTGTTCTGTCTTCTGTGATTAAGTATTTGTTAATGATTGGAGAGAGCGTGTTTGCTGGAGGTGTACTGTGTGCCAGGTGAGCAGTGAACCCTGGACATCGTGATCGTCTGTGGAGTGGCCCTTGAGCTTGAGGCTTCTGCTTCGTTCTGTGCTGCTTCCCCAAACTCTGGCGGGGGAGGCGTGAGGCGCAGTAGTCTTCATTTACTGAGCAGTGACTCTTCTTGGACACTAGCCCTTCCAAAGACAAATGAAAAGTCGCAGGAGAATCCTGTGTTGGATTTCATCGTAGCAAGTTTCTGTAGGTTGAACTACGTCTTACTGGCGTTTTGACTTTATAACCTGTTTAGGTGGGGTTGCAGCAGGTGTTTTGTTGTAGGGAAGATTGATGTATTAATGTAGGAGTTTTTTCCATTTAGCAATTTTATGTATACGGTTGTTTATTTATTTATTTGCAATTCAGGGGATTGAACCAAAGGCTTTCCCTCAGAGCTATATCCCCAGCCATTTTGTTTTTTATTTTGAGTCAGTGTCTCACTAAGTTGCCAAGTTGCCTGAAATTTTGGATCCTCCTGTCTCAGCCTCCCAGAATGCTGGATTATATGTGTGAATCACCATGTTCTGTTCCATTCATCAAATATTTGGAAACCATCCATTTGAGGAATACATTTGTTAACTGAGCTTTCCCTCCTCTCAAGATAATTGACCATAGATAGAGAATACCATCCACCATTCTTTTGGCTTTCCAACTTTTGGCTTTTTTTGAGACAGGATCTTGCTATGTAGTTCAGGCTGGCCGTGAACTCACAGCGATCCTCCTGTCTCAGCCTCCTAAGTGCTCAAATTATAGGAGTGCACCACCATGCCCAGTTTAATCTTACCTTTGCCCAGATTTGGTTAGGTCTGTTCAAAGAGGTGGGGAAATTCAGAATTTTTTCTGGAAGAGGAAAGAATTACTGAGTAGTAGTAGGTACAGTATCTCTTGGGTAGTGATTTTTTTCCCTTTCTCCTTTTAATCTATACATACTGTAATTGATTGGAAGTAGTGATAAGGTTGAGTAATACAAATAGTCCAGTGGAAGAAGTTAGCCAGGTTCTCATCTCTTGGTAAGTGGGAGAGCAACCTGCGATGGCATTTAAAAAGAATGCTGTCTAGGAAAGCAAGGAGGAGGAGCTCTTGAGAGAAGAAAAAACAGCAAGCTGTAGTCTGTGACACACAGACAAGATCCCTCGGTCCTCTGCCCTTTATTCCTGTGACTCTCCTTGGCGCTGAGTAACCCTCTCAGTGCCTGCAGCGTTTGTCTCCAGAGCAAAAACCAGGGGCTCACTGTTCCTTTTTGGATCATCAGTCGTATTTTGGCCCCTCCTCTGTTAATCTTGGAGGGCACTGTGAGAATCCTTTGCAGCTGTAAGTTTTTTGCCCATAAGTACAAGAAGAGGGAGGGCCTTTTCATTTCAGCATCCCTGCATGGGGCGTGGCCTCTTCCTCTTTAGTTGGGTGTGGCATTTGTCATGTGACCTGGTATTCTTTACTTAACAAAGTCAAGCACAACATGTAGACTTTAATATTCCATTCTTGAAATACTTCTAAATCTTACCCTTAAAAAAAAATCACATACAGTGGATGTATTCCTAGAGCTCACTCTAATCATCTGAAGACGTGTTTCCAGAGGCCGTGTTCTAAGAAGTAAAGGAAAGGACATTAGTGCTTCTTGGGCCAGACCATCCTTTCAGGTCCGCCTCTCTTCCCCTGCAGGGAATCGATTCCCTTCCCAGGCAGAGCTCATTTTAGGGAAAGTTGTTTTGTGGCTCTCTGGCCCAGACCACTTGTGTGGTCTGCTCTGGGGTGGAGGGAGGGAGCATTGTGGGAGTGCACTCCAAAGAGGAGAGCCAGTTTAAAAGCCTTTCGTCTGCGTTTTAGTTTTAGTTCTGCCTTTGGTTTTGAGTTAAGGATTCTCTTAGCAACCAGAGGGAAAAAGGAGTATGAACCAGGAAAGACTGAAGTTTCCGTTTAGGAAAGTACACGGAGTGGGAATGGGATTGGGGGACAGGGAGCTGTCTCGTTCTTGCTGGGTCTGAGGTGACAGCTGAGACATGTCTGGCTGGTAGTTGAAGTGCAGGAGCTAGATCTGTGTGTGACTGTTTCTTTGTAAATCTGAATTCTGGAGGCTCCTGAAAATGTCATTCAGATTGCCCCGAGGTTGCTCTAGGGTCTGAGTTACTCGCGTCTCTTGTGCCTACGTGCATTGAGAAAAATCAGATACTACAAGGGTTCAGTCTCTGCCACCTCAGCCCTCAGCCCATCCCCAGGGAGACCTACCAGCGGTTTTGCATATCCTCTGGAAGTTTACTTTGCAAGTGTATGCACTTCAGTATATAAACCCCTGGAGAATTTGAGTCAGACCTCGGGAGAAGCTTAACTGTGAATGACTATATGAGACACACAGTAACTTCTCAAGCTATGTCTGTG
>PVIR01038625.1:0-14434 GCA_004026965.1 Petromus typicus | reverse complement strand
TGGAGATGCAGATCTAGATCTTCAAATATTTTCCAACTTGTGTTTTTCTCAGGGACACCAGGTCTCAGATGCAGAGCTTCAGGGGAAATGAAATTTTCTCCAGTGACATGGATTAGGCTTTGTAATAGGAATTGGTATTACAAAGAATCTAACTTTTGTAAAGTGATAAATAACACACATATTCACTCATATGTATATAGTGCCCTACCTACTTAAACACATATACAAGATTCCTTTTCACTTGGCTGATGCATCAGAAACCATCTGCCAAACATCTGTGACTACTCATAAGATGCCCCTTTTGATCATTCTGTTCTTCCTCTTGCAGCTTCCTCTCACAATGTGCAACTTGGCTACTGATGACTGTTTACAAGGCAGGAGCACCAGTGTGTACAAGGATGGAGACGTGGTCATCGGGGGTTTCTTCCACCTGTACACTTGTTCGTACTTCTCTGGTTTATTTTATATAAAACCCAGCAAGGACTACTTTATCGTGAAGTAAGTATCTTTTTGACTTACGTATTTTCTGCTTGATAATAAGGATCAGTAAAGCCTGGGGTTTGGAATATGCAGTTTAATATTCTCTGTAACAGTATTCTATCTTTTCTGTACACCCTAGCTTGCTCACAACTGTTAAAAATGTCTGTATATTCTATCTTCTTCCTTTTTTGAAAATAGAACAAGATTTTTCTTTATTTAAGCTCATCTTTTTTAAAGGTTAGATCATGGAGATACCGACTTGCATCTTAGCATATTATATATACATTTCATTATGTCTAACTTGCCATAGAGTAACATTAACAGGTCTCTTGTACATTCAAATTGATCCTGCGATTGAATTCAATAGAGTAAGACTAAAATAAATATCCACTTTCTACAGGACACAGTCTGATAATATATCTTCATGGTACATAAAATATCTCATATTTCTTCTATTTATGAAACACTTGCTTGGATAGATCTTATATTGGATAGATATTCTGTTAGACTTTCAGATACTATATATGTCATGGTTTCATTTCACTGATTATCTATGCCTGGATCTGCCACTCAGCCCAGGAATAAGGGGCAACCATGTGTGAATTTCCATCACATCATTTGATTTGTACTGACACATATTTTTCTATGTTTCCAGATATCTCTATTTCATATCTGTAGCTCCTGTGATCATTACTGAATACATTGTCCCTAGAGTCAGAGGACTGTAGATGAGTTGTGCTCTTGTGCACATCAGATGTCACCAGAAAGATGTTTCTCTGTGTCTCTGTCAAATAAGAGCCACATGCATTGTCTTGGAAGTAGGGATGTCAGGGTTCACAATCAGGGTAGCTTCTGGCCACAGTGGGTATTTGTAACTAATTTTGAATTTGCTATGTGGTATTTGCTATGTATACAAGGCTTTTACTTATATTTTTTTCTCAGGTTAGTTTAAGATATTTATATACTTTTGATAGAAATTTTTATTATGATGGGCAAAACTTCACACAGAAGAAGTCTGGCTTCAGTCTGATTTCACAATTACCTGTGAATACAGTCCTGAGTCATTACAGCTGACATTTCCCCTAATAATTCTTCACAATATGTCTGATGCTGTTGGTCAGTTTCTTTACTGCAAATATTTTGATTTTTATGGCTATTTTCCATTGATTTGAGGAACTAGTAATAGGTCTAGAAAATTATTAGGTGAATGAAGAGGGAAGTCTGGTCTGTTTTCCTGAACTCTATTAAGTAAAATACAAGTGGTACTTACTGGAAAAAGTGAGAAAGCTTTTATCAGATCAGAGAAGAGTCATCCGTATATCGGCCACTGCAGTGAACTGCAGGAAAGTTGAGGTAGATCCCGAATCCTGCGTGTTCTAATGAGGGTTTAAGAGCAAAGAGCAGCATGGAAGTCAGGATGGAAAAGTCCCAGAGTCAACATAAACTCGTCAGGACCAGGCTGAACCTGACTAAAAGGGATTGTAAAAGAAATAACCGCAGTGTGAAAGGACATGGGTCTGTGACAGAAAGTAACAACCTTTGACTTCCAGGGCCTTGTAACATCCGGGCCTTAGATAACAGTCCTGAACCGCACATGAAAGCGTTTCAAGATTTTCTAAATGAAAAAAGTAAATAAATAAAGGAGGAGAACTTTGCTGAGTAATACTATGTACACATATCAAATACATATGCGTCTTTACGTGAAGATTATATTGAAATTTAGAATTATAATATTATAAAGGAAGCTATGGCCCTATATGTATACATGCAATAGTCACAATAATTGTAATGTGTTTTCATACTGTCTTGGAGATTGTACTTATACTCACACACACACACACACAAACACATAATATATATACATACATATATACATACACATATGTATATATAAATACATATATATATGTGTGTATATATATATATATATATATATATTTGGATTATTCTCATTATGTACTTGACTATATATTACATAAAAAATGTGCTACATATGTTTGTATGGACATCATCAGGATAATTCTTATGTCTAAATAAGGTAATATTTTGTAAGAATAACAAGTTTTATTTTCACCAATGTTTCATGTATCAAAGTTGCAGGTTTGGTTCCATTTTAGCATTTTTATTAGAATGATAATAGATACTTTTTTGAGAGATAGGTTGCTACAAGTAGATGCACATTTTTTTGAAATTCAGATCTTTATTGGTACATTATGAATACACATCATTATTGCATTCAACATTGAGAGTTTGTACCAGAATATAACATAACTTGATTCTCATATTTCCACTTCCCCACCCACCTTGAAACCCACTACCCCCATATACATAAACTTTGTTTCCTTTTTTTATTACTATCACATTCTTTTTCTACATTTTCTTATGAAAGCAAGTGAATTCTGTCAAATACAATGTCTGGATTCTAAGCTGTTTAGAATGAAACTCATTTTGCACATGTTACCAAAGAACCATAGAGGAACGTAATATCAAGTACTTCCAGCAGCCATGCGAGAGAGCGTTTTTTCAACAAGTTTACACCAAACATGACATATGCTAATGTATGCAAATAGATTTCCATTAATAAAACTGTGTTATTAGGTAATTGATTACCTTTTTCTATTACTCATATTGATGTTTGATTGTATGGTTTGACTTTTACCAATTTTCAGTCACATTATACACCTTTACACACACACATCTGTGTTAATTCTAGTACTGTTTGTGGTATGAGTTTTGAACCCAGTCCTTCCCACTGAGCTACATCTCAGTCCTATAATAATTTATTTAGGTTTATAGTAATGTGACAGCATCTCTCTAACTTGTTAAGTTGATGAAGCTGGAGTAAAGTTTGTAGGATTTCTACCTCAACATCCTACAGTACTGTGACCACGAGTGTGTGCCATCTCATTAGACTTTCTCTTCATTATATATTCAGCAGTAATATGTTCAGATATTTTATCTTTCTCAATAGGTTAAGTTCATCACATGTCTACAAGACAATTTAATATTTCTCTCCCAATTTCCAGTATAAACAATCTGATAAAAGGAATGTATTTGTTTTTGTGTGTTGAAAAGTAAGCAGAAAATTTCCACTGATGTAATTTCTCTTATTGTTGCAGTGAACTCTAAAATTTAAATATTTTAAATATACTCTGCATAATTGTAATTTTTGTGAATTTTTATCATCTAACTCAAAAGTACTTTCACTAACTTCAATGAATGTTTATATTGACAAACCTCTGAAGTTTTCTATTCCTATAAAAATTGTTTTCTTTTCATCTTTAATGAGAGTGGTATGAACATCAGTAGCACTTAATGGAGAATATTCTCATCAGTAGAATAGACTTAGTGCGTGAAGTAGAATAGACTCCATAACTAGAGAATTTTGGTTTAGTTTTACTTTGTATTAAAAATGGTTTATTCTATTTATATATCACATATATTTTTTCTTAATGTGTCATTTTAATTATCTTCCATTGGAAAATATTTTCAATTAACTTCAATGGTACATCTTAGGTACATCACAATCACATTCATCATTGGGAATCGTTATGTGTACATTGTATATCTTAGTTCTTGTTTCTTCCTTTCCAGTATGTGTATATAAATGCTTTGCTACTAGTTTGCATTCTTTCCTCATATTTTTTTCTTTCCCTGTGTTTCCTTTCTCCATCCTTTATGTCTCATCCTCTTTGAAACTTTTATTCCTATTTAGCTCAGTGGTTGTGGTGCCGGCCTCGCAAGTACAAGGTCCCTAGCTCAATTCTTGGTACCAAACCAGTAACAAAAACAAAATCAAAGCAATGAAAAAAAGAATCATCTTTCATTATCTCAGTGTATCTTTGGAATCATTACCACAGATCTTTAAAAACTGTTGATACATTTTAGGTACACATTATTGTTGTATTCATCGTTGAGAATTTGAACTTTACATGATATGTATTTTGATTCTTATTTTTCTCATTCCCTGGCCCTCCCTTCTGCCCCAACACCCCCTTTATACTTAAACTTTGTCTCCATTTCTTTTTGTTCTTACTTTCAAACTTATTCTTTACCTTCTTTGCTTTCAACTGCTCCTCTCCCCAGTTCCCCTTCACCTATCAAAGTTTTCTTCTGATTTTACAATACCTATAGTTCATTTTTGAACTCATTTATATGTTTAATTTCTCGAAGTAGAGAAATGATGTGGCATTTGTCCTTGTGTTGGTCCTATAATTTCACATAAGAATATGGTCTCAATGTGCATCCATTTAACTATAAATGTCTCTGATTAATCATTTCTTATGGCTGAGTAATACTCTATTTTATAAAGAAAAACTACCTCTTTTTAATTCAGTCTCTAGTTGATGGCCTTGTGAGTCTTTCCTAGATTTAGCTATTACAAAGTATGCTGCTATAAAGTTTTCACAACTATACAGCTATTTACTCTTTGGCTAGGTGTTATACATGTTATGACTCATGAAGCCGCTTCAAAATTTTAAAAATTTATGTGGTGAGTCATTTTCTACTCAATGAGTTATCAATATTGGTATTTAATTTCTTTTTCTTTGCTGTCTCACTGCACATGAATTTTATGAGTCAGGAATTTCAGAACAATATTCACTCAATTTGGTCCAAACATTATTTTCCTGGACTCTGTGTTATGGGACAATGCTTATGATGCACAGCTTCTGTAACTGTAATCACACAGCATCCTAAGCAGATCAGGGTCCATGCGCAGCACTCTTTCCAATGCTAGCGTGAGATTTCTACATCAGTGTGTGGCTGCTATGTATAGCAGCTCCTGATGCACATGTCTCACCTGCCATGAGCCACTTTTTCAGTATTTAAGGAAGATCATTGCTTTTATTAGAACATTTTTTCTTTAATTCCTTAAGGATTATCAGTTTTAAAGTATATATTCTTATGGGAACAAACATGAAATGCTTGTTTTATTTACATTTTGAAATTTTTGCATAAAGTAAATTAACATTTCCTTCACGTCACATCCATTTCCACATAGATAAATGTGGACAGGGATTTTGCTGTATTTATCTTCAAAGACACAACTTGAAAGAAATATATTCCCCTCATTAGTGAATTTAATAACAGGTCAGTGCTCATTAATAGAAAATGCTGTATATGCTTTGATAAAGATAATGCTTATATCTTTCTAGGAAAAATAAGATATAAAAATGACTCCATGCTAGGAATTGAGCTCAGTAATTCTGTCTCCTGCCTCAGAAGCTCAGGGTCCACAGCTTGATCCCTAGTACCAAAAAATATCTAGTTAAATTTTGATGACACAGCCAGTAATATTGTTTGCACATATATGTACATATATGTAGTTGACAGGAACTTCATAGCTATATTTTGTTTTACAAAGAAGTATTTCAGTAGATAATATATCATTAATTTTTAGAAAGAAACTTGTTTGTATATACATTCAGGCTCATTGTACTGAAATATATATATTTTTCCTTCAGAGCTCTATTGGAATATAAAGTTCATTTCTATAGTTTTACATTATTTTATT
Organism: Petromus typicus; assembly: GCA_004026965.1. NCBI lineage: Eukaryota > Metazoa > Chordata > Mammalia > Rodentia > Petromuridae > Petromus > Petromus typicus. The sequence goes on along the minus strand of PVIR01038625.1, from coordinate 8,439 downwards.
TCAGTCCCCTTGTGTAATTATATTTACATATTAATCAATTAAGTCTTTAAAGATAAATAAAAAATTTTAAATATAGCCACAAAAATTTCTTCATTCTTTTATTGGTTTGAAATCTTAACTTTCTGTATTATGTTTTATTTTATTAATTTTTTTTCATCTGGATTTGAACTCAGTACCTTGTGGTTTTGAGGCAGGCACAGCACCACTGAGCTAAAGCCTTGGCCCTTCAGAGACATTTGAATAATGCCTATTTTATGAGGTATTCCATACATATACTATCAAAAGTTATATTCTATGTGTTTCTTTGATATTGATTTCATAGTTTTGTTTTTTAACCACTTCCCCAAAACAGAATGATAGTGGGCATATATTTATCTTTCTCTTGTCTGAAGGTACAAAATCATTTATTTTTTATACATTATGTTTCCTTCTCTCTTATTTGCCAACAAACACAAAGCTTGCATCTTTTATCTTAGAGGGAATGCATCTTCTCATTCATTTTCTTTCCTTATTGTTCTTGTGGCTCCAACTTACTGCATTCTATTAAAAGAGTTTACTTTGTCTAAGTCTAATCACCAGAGTGAGTGTAGACTGATCCGTTGTCTCACATATTCCATGAGCTTTGGTAGGAAGTTTGTATTTGTGTCTGTGAAAGTGGAAGTGAGGGTGTGACTTCAAGTCTGACAGCTCATCCAGTGCATCTCTCAGAATATGTGTGGCTGCATAAACAGTTTTAGATATTTCCAAAACAGATGCAAATAAAGCACTTTCTTTCTTGTCAAGATCAAACCAGAATTATATTAATAGATGTCCTTTGTTCTTGATATAATTGGTTTGAATTTTTTACATAGAGAATCCTAAGTATGATAAATGCATGAATTATCAAAACTAGCATTCCTATGTTAATCTTTTCTGTTTATCATCTATATGTTTGAAGGTTTATAGATGTAATTGTTATTGATCATATAATAATGCTTAAATCCATTACTTCATAGTGCTGAAGTCTCTGATACAATACAGCACAATAATAATATAAATGTGGTTCTAGATCACTAATTACCTTACATTAATTACCTTAATTACTCTTCTTATTTATTTCTTAAGTTTTAATCTATAGAAAATGTAAGCAGGACATTTGTGGAATATTGTGCAAATTTTTCAGTCTCAGGGAAATAGCTGCTACCTGACCACATTGCAAAAGTTTTTGGTTAACTCCACCTATGAAAATCTTAATACGCTCACTTCAGTCCTTTGCCTTCAAATCCATATTTCCTAGAGATAATTCATGTTTTTTTGAGACAGGGTCTCGCTTTGTAGTTCAGGCTCATGCTGAGCTCCCCATATTGCCCAGACGAGCCTCAAACTCACAGCAATCCTCCTGCCTCTTCCTCCCATGTGCTGGGATTATAGGTGTGAGCCACCACACTGAGCATTATGGTATGTAGTAATGAGTGTTAGTGGAGTGAGTCTCCATGCCCAGTATTCTTCTATATAATTACCAAGGATCAAATCTGCACTCTTGTGCTTGCAAGGCACACATCAGAACCACTGATCTGAATCCCCAGGGGCAGATAATTAATATTTCTTTTCAATAGTTTAAATTTTTCTCTTCTCATCTTCAAGTTCTTTGTAGAGATTTTATTTTTAATTTATTGGTACATTTTATACATGTGTTATGATCACATTCAACATTAAGCATTTTAAGATCTTATTAAGATAAGGGTTTAGATAATTATTTCATTTTCTCCTTATTTCCATTTGCTTATAGAAGCATTTGCTTTGCGTTACCAGATCTTGGAAGGAAAAATACTTAGATATACTTATATTGATTTAGAGTCAGTGGAAAAAGACAATCAGGTGTTAATTAACATGGCTGAAGTAAACATTTCTGAGGAAGAAAGGATTAAATAAAGATGAGAAATTTACCCCATATTGCAGTGGCACAAGAAATATCTCAACACATATGGAAGTCCACTTCTTTTATTATTATCAGCACCACAATAAAATTATTTAATAATAATTGATTAAAACAATTCCTTGCTCAATATTCAAACATACCAACATGAAAATATATTTATAAATTATCCTTAGAAACAAAAACTTACCAAAAATCTTAACCAGAAAAACTCTCCAAATTAATAAATTTTCAAAAAAATTTGTTAATTTTTAACAGTTGGATATGTCACACATGAAGGAAGCTTTGCTCATCACTATACCACCAATGGGGTTATATTGGATGATAGAAAAAAAGAAAATTCAATTTTAATTTGGAAGGAAATATAAACCAGTACCTGTCCTACCAAAACAAACACACAGGGAAGTAGAGACATTCAAATGTAAATGACGTATGGAAGAGAAGCAAAAATGCAGTATATTTCTAAAGAAAATAAGTGAATCATGTTAATAGGAGAAAGTGAACAAATCCATTAGTTTCTAAACAGATGAAAAGTATGTTCAGTTTGATAGCTGCTCTTTATTTCTGTAAAGTATGGTAAATTAGAAATGTAGAATATAGGATTTCCACAAGTAAAAGTGAAACAATAGATTAGAAAAACAAATATGTATGAACACATGCAAAATAAACTATAGAATATGTCAGAGATGATTTGAAAAAAGACAAGGATTGATACTTGAATAAAGGACACATGTTAATTTTTATGAAATTGTGCATAGCTTTGCTCTTCAATACTGTATAAACTGAAATTTGATGAGATTATTCTCAAATTTACAAGAATTTTCATTTATTTACAAAATAAAAAAAATCAGATGTGAAAATGAAACATCTAATTCTTTTGGTTACAACCTAAAATACAAAGAGAGAAAATGCATAGAAGCTAAATTAAATTTAAAAAATTTCAAAGATGAGATACCAAAGTTACCACAAACATATATTTTAGCAAACATAATCATAATATATCTTTGGTAGTTTCATTAATTACCAATGAGTTTGATGAAATGCATGCTAAATGTAATAGAAAGCAAATGTTTGCTCAATTTAGAATGCTGTGGGTTATCTAATGATCACAGAGAAGTATTGTGATCTTGCATGTAGTATTTTAAGATAGAGTAGAGACAAAGAAAAGAAAAAGGTGAAGTTTATAATGATAATGGTGAGGAGGAGGGAAAGTGGGATTTTGAGCAAAAATACCAATGAGAAAATATATAGCAGTATTCTGAGGAAATACGACTTACCGTTGGAGCCAGAGATAATACTTGTACAATAATAGTCTGATAAAAGTTACATGAGTAAGTTGTGCCTATTCAATAAAGATGGACAAATGTAGGGTACTAATGGGAAATCCATATTCTGGCCTGAAATGTGGTAGAAGAATAGAGAACCTGCATAGCAAGAGTATTCCTTGGGTCACTTTGTACCAGAGTTGGGAGAAAATACATATTCTTCTCTATCAAAAAGAAATACTCTCAAGATGTGTGTGTGTGAACAAAGCTGGTCATCCAAGTCTTGACACACTGGACATTCAGAATTACTACAAACACTCTGTGTTCTGGTCTTGAAAAATCCAATGTAAGAAAAGAATAATGGAAAAAATGTCATTTTATTGGAAACCATTTCCAGTAGGTTGGAAAATGTAGAGCCCAGGGATTATATAGGATAAGCACTTCTAGTCATTGAAATAGTTTCTCAATGTTCAAGATAAAAAGGGATAATGCATGGATAGTGTCAACATTCTTAGTTTTCATTGTTGTGAATACCTAACTTCTGTTCCCAAGAGCTGGCTTTTCAAACTTGCTCATCCTATGAAACTCTGAAGGTAATAGGACCTGCTTGGATTTCAGTGCTGGAAGAACCAGTTCTCTGCTGTCATACTCAACCTGCCGATTTCATCATATTCTGCATGTTTACATCCTTCATTAAGCAATATTATTCCTTCTTTTGGCATTCTAAATTCATGTGGATGCCATGTCTGTGGCAGGAAATATTTATTTGTGTATTAAAGTATGAGATTATTTTAATTTTTCATATTAGGAAATATTTATAAGCCCATCCTGTCTCATACATTCTCCTCCTACATACTTTCCTTTGTAAATGCAACAATTTTCTTCTGTGAATGCAGAAATTAGTAAGACCCACTAAATTCTAGGTCATGTCATTCACTTTAGCACAATTTATAAGACATTCAGGGTATCACTTCTTCCAAAAGCAAATTACAGTACTTGGGTATTCAACTGAATTCAGAATGTGGTCTACATCAGACTGCTGCATAAGAGTATGCCAAAAGAAATATGAATAAAACAGGATTTATTCAGCTTAACAACAGTCCCAACTAAGAATCTAAGAAAGCACCCAATTCATGGTTTTGTGTGGATACTTTTTACTGTTTCTTTCAAAGCAGAAATATGGAACAAATTCTCTGTGGTCTACTCCAAGAACATTAATCTCATCCATGATAAATTCATAGGCAGAGTTAAATTTATTATGAAAAACTTTCAAAGCTTTGCCTAAATGCAACATATTCAGATTCTGGCTTTTATGGTATGAATTAGAAGCAGAAATAACAACCAATTAATAAGTGGTATTTTCCTGGACTGGAGTACAGTCACATATTGAGACTTTTCTCTAAGAAGTATTTTTCTCTCATTTCAGTCTTATCCCTCACAATTACCAGAATGTTCTAGCCTTTATCTTTGCCATTGAAGAAATCAACAGGAATCCCCATCTTTTACCAAACATATCTCTGGGATATGAATACCATGATTTCCTTTACAGTCACTGGATGTCTTTAGCTAATTTCCTCACTTTGTGTGTAGGACAAAAAGAGAAACCTAACTATAACTGTAGGAGAGAGACTAAATCTATAGCATTGCTAATAGGATCACCATGGGTAATTGCTTCTCAAGTTGGACCACTGCTGGAACTCTACAAATTTCCACAGGTGAGAAAAGGAAAATAGGGAGGAATAAAATTATGTATATTGGTTTATAGTTTCCAGTACAGTTCCTAATGACAGTAAATGGATTGGTTGTGTTTGTGTATCACATAAATTGAAAACCTCAAAATATAAAATCATGAGATTTGTCAAGCAGCCATACTTTTTTGGGTGACAGTATCTCACGTTTGTAGTTCAGGCTGGTCCTGAGCTCAGCCTTGAACTTGCAGCAATCTTCTTGCCTCTGTCTACCAAGTGCTGGAATTACAAGTGTGATCCAGTATGTCCTGCATTGTAGTATGTGCTTTTGATTGCTGGTGGTAGAGATTCTCCACACCCAACATTTTTGTATGTGGTTATGGAGATCGATCCAGTCCCTAGCACTTGCAATGTGGATGCCACAACAACTGAGCTGAATCTTTGGTTCCAAGCAATCACACATTTTTAATGAACGTCACAAAGGAGATAGAGAAAATCAGAGATTTCTCAAAGTATAAATCTGCTCAGTCATTTTCTAAGACAGAACACTTAGTAAGTGGGATGTTTAAATAGATAGTTTATTATTACTTTCTGCAATTTTCAGCTGTTTTCAATAGCTTTTTGTCCAAGATGGTGCTTTTTGTCAACTCTCTTCACATAACTTCCAATTTTCTTTTTCCTTTTTTAGCTTACTTTTGACATTTTCGATTCTCAGTTCAGTGACAATGGACAGTTTCCTTCTGTGCATCAGATGGCTCCAATGGATGATTCTCTGGCCCTCGGTATAGTTTCTTTGATGCTTCATTTCAGCTGGACCTGGGTGGGACTGGTCATCACAGAAGGTCAGAATGGTTTTCAGTTTCTCTCAGATGTGAGGAGAGAGATGGATAGGAATGGAGTCTGTGTAGCATTTGTAAAAATCATCTCACACATTCTTATATCATACATCTGGGTTCCAAAGCTACAAGATTTCCTAAGTAGAGAAAGATCACCAGTAAACGTGGTCATTATTTACTATGATAGTGACAGTGTACTTGATATAAACTACCAGGTAGCACCACAATTAGTGACATGGAGAGTCTGGGTCACAAACTCAGCATGGCATGCTGACCTGGCTGGGAGAAATTTCATCCTTGATTCATTCCATGGGACTTTCATTTTTTCTCACCATCATAAAGAAATTTCTGGCTTTAATAAGTTCATCCAAACAGCTACTCCTTTCAAATACCCAGAAGACACTTTCCTCGCTTGGTATTGGTTCCAGAATTTCCAGTGCTCATTGTCTGACTCTGACTGTTCACTGAAGGACTGTACACCTAATGCCTCTCTGGCATCTCTTCCTGAGAATCATTTTGACATGGCCATGAGTGAAGGGAGCTACTACACATACAATGCTGTGTATGCGGTGGCCCATGCCCTCCACGATCTACTTCTTCAACAAGGTCAAACACAACCAATGGGAAGTGGAGACACTACAGTGTTCACCCCCTGGCAGGTGACTTTCTTTATTGTGACCCTGTTAACCAGATCTATCTTAGGGCTTTCCACAGTGAGTCAAAACCAGTAAGAAAAAATCCATTGTGAAAAACTCAAACGATCGTATACTAATTTAAGTATTATGATTAATTTTGATTTTCAAATTAATCAACATCATTGCTTAGGTTGTAAAAGATCTTAGTATTCTGATGAATAATTACATTGATGTTTTCAATTACACATTGAAAATTTACATTTCATTTTAAAAAGAAATATTTTGTATGTGAGTAGACATGCTAACTACTGCAGTGGATATTTATATAAATATTACATTTCATTCATAACTCTTTAAGTTGAATAACGTCATCTTTTAGTTGGCTATTGTGGGAATAACCACACAAATCTGAGTGGAAATACTTGACTATCTCTAAACTATGTATTTTCAATATTAAAAAATATTTTCTAAAATGATGAGAGTGTAACAAAAAAGCAAGGAAACAAATTTTATGTATATGGGGGGTGGTAGGGTGGGTTAGGCTATGGGAAAAAATGAGAATAAGTTGTGTCTTATACTGGCACAAATCCCCATTATGGAGTGCAATCATGATGCATATATGTAATGTACCAATAAAGATAATTAAAAAAATTTTCTATTGAACATTAAATTTTGGAAAACTTAACTTATTTACTCTATTTCTTTGTATTTTGTGTCTTTGTTAATGTTCCACTTTGAAGAGGAAATAAAGATAATTAAAAACTGTCCCAATGTAGATTTTTTTTATTCTAACGCTAGGACACAGTTCATGTCAGGATCATGCATCCTTTTCAGCTCCATCCCTTTCTGAAAAACCTCCAGTTGAAAAATAACGAGGGAGAACAAGGAAACATAGAAAAGAAAAATAAAATGAGTGCAAAGTATGATATTCTCAACTTGTGGAATTTTCCAGAAGGCCTTCAAGTTAGGATGAAAGTTGGAGAGTTTTCTCCTCATGCTCTACTTGGTCAACAGTTGTCTCTGTCTGAGGAGATGATAGAATGGGCTCTAGGAATTACTGAGGTGAGTTGGATTTGCACTTTATGCATTTTATTAGGCAGAAATGAACAAAAGTTTGTAGAATTTGTGCTCAACCCTTGGCCATATATATTCACAAATGGAAATATAACAACTTGGCTTTTAATGAAAATAATTTTCTTACCATTCCAGTTTCTGATGAATGGGAATTAATCTCATTTACTTAGCCATATTTTAGTCAACAGTCATATTTTTACCGTTAAATAAATATGATACTTAAAATATTTGGATATATGTATTTATACAAGTTGTTTGTCATTATGTTTGTGAAAGATTAAGTAAAAGGTAGAGAAGTTAACAGCAAACATCTGATTGTCCTCAGACTCCCTTCTCTGTCTGCAGTGAGAGCTGTGATCCTGGATTTAGGAAATCGCCTCAGGAGGGAAAACCTGCCTGTTGTTTTGATTGCACCTCCTGCCCAGAGAATGAGATCGCCAATGACACAGGTAAGAGGAAAACTTTGCAATAAGGCATATTGCTTCCTTTTTTTTTCCATAGAACTCCAGGAAAGGAGTATAATTTGGTATAGAAGACAATAAAAAAATTCTTTCTTCCTTCATTTAACAATTGCGCTCAGTAATGTTAATCTCTCAGAACCACACTCACAGTCCGCTAAGCTCATTGGAGAAGTTTTTATCATTTTCCTTTTTCTTTCCTGGGAATGGGATACAGACACAGATTAACACTGGGCCACATTCACAGCTTATTTTCATACACTATTTTACTTTAATGCATAACAGTAAATATTAATATATAAAATAAGAAAGCTCTTCTATGAAACAATTATCTTTCATAATAAAAATTTTAGAGAACAACATTGGTGAATAAAATATGTACCACAATCGATTTTGGACAGTTCATTTCCTAGTAATTCTATATCTTTTTGTGTAAAACTCTAATTATTAACAAAGTATCTCACTCTCCATATAATTTTGTACAAATTTTTCTTATATTCAAAATAGATTATTCTTTGTCCTTATTTACATTTTAGTTTTTTACACCAAGAGATATTTATGAATTTTA
>PVIR01038624.1:0-14440 GCA_004026965.1 Petromus typicus | reverse complement strand
ATGAATTTCATTAAAGTAATCTAATTCATTTCTAAACTTTGTATATCATTTAAATAAAACATGTTAATTTTCATGAAATTATTTGATTTGTTCTACTTGTTTCATTTAAATATTTATTAAAGGTTGATTTCATTCGTTTCTGCCCATATCATATTTTACTGATTAGGGCCTTGCATTATCGATATTGTGTATGACCATCATTTCTTTAATTAAAAACTTTATCAGTACATGTCTGCAGTACGTAATGATCACATTCCTCATGAAGAGATAGTACATGTGCATCTTAATTCTTTTTTGAAATCCTCTCTTCTTTCTTATCTCTCACCTTCTATTCTCACTTTCCTTTTCCTTCCTTCCTTCCCCTCCCCTCTTGTTCGCCTTCCCATTTGGACATCTTCTTGTGTTTAATTTTTTGTTTCTGTGGTACTGGGGATTAAACTCTGGCCCTTGTGCTTCAGGGTAGGTGTGGTACCACTCGGGCTAAGTTCCTGGCCCGGCATGTTCTCTTCCTACTCACAATAATAACCATTATTTTTGGAGAGGTAGTCTTATTTTCTTTTAGGGAACCTGTGAAGTTTTCAGGTTGTTTTAGAAAATGATATTTTTGCTTGCTTTTAGTCACAAGCTGACTTTACTATGTGCATTTTTGCCTATCATCAGTTTTTAAAAAATTTCCTTCAACAAATAAAAGGCGAAGGATATATAAAGAAAAGCAGCTTTTACTTATTTCTTAAGTGATCTAAACTATTAAATAATCTCTTGCGGCAGAAAACTGAGAGAGAAGGAGGAAACAGATGAAAGGTAAAAGCGAGGCCAGGAGGAGGAAAGAAGGGGGTAAAACACTGGATTTAAAGTAGTACGTAAACCGCCTTTGGACTGAAGCTATTTCTGAACAAACTGTTGATCAATGTGCATATCATAAACAATAAAACAACACTGTCGACTGGATTTTTGGTTCTGCTAATGTTGTTAGTGAGACAACACCTTCATGTGCCATGGTCTCCAGTGGATTCTTAGGAAACTCTGACACGTGTTGTCCTCGATGTTCTGTTCTTGACTTTACTTTGAAACATGCAGAAATGATGGTGGGATGTCTCTCAAGGTCTTCTTAGTCTCCATAACCAAGCTGCACAGAGTCACCTGACTCTTCAGAGGCCGTGCAGCTTGTGTCTCGTGTGCCCACCCATCACTCTGTTCAGTTACGTCTGTGCCTGCGGTTCTTTATCCTTTCAGCTGGGTCTTTCCTCCCCTGTACCACTCCCCCACCAGGTATCCCCCTGCATCTCCACAGCCGTCAGGAGACCGAGCCCAAGGCTCCATTGCAAAGAGAGGACCATCCTAATTACTGCCCTTGCAGGGAAGACTAATGAGGAGATGCCAAAGCAACATAACAAGTCATATTTGGGGGGTCCAATATATGCACATTCAAATGAATTACCACATTTAACCCTCACCTAGCAAGCCCCATGCTGTAGAAATTATTATTGATGCTGCTAATTTGCAGATTTGGAAGACGAGTTAGAAGAAAGTGTTTATCTCACCCAAAGTGACACAGAAGGAAGTAGCTGGGGTGCTTTCTCCCAGAGCTGGCCTCTTCACAGCCACACAGCAGAGCTTCCATCCCCAGTGTCTTACAGAGCGAAGGGAAGTTTCTCATCTGCACTAATCTTTCTCTCACTGCTAAGATGCAGGCAGCTTTCACATGGCTATGTCAGCGAACTGAGTTGCCTAGGATGAGAGACTTAGGTTTGGGGATCCAGGGATTCCACTGGGATGTCGACTGAGTGTGACTGCCTCTGTAAGACCAAGGACTCTTGCCTGAGCTGCCTGCAGAGAGTGGCTGCAGCCAGAAATTGAATTAGTTGTCTTGAAGTCCAAGAGGACAGAATGAGGGTAAAGGGTGAGACTTCTTCATCTGAACAGAATGTAGTGTAGCCTCAGGAATGCAACGCTGTGAGGGGCGGTGGTGCCAAGATCACCCTGGCATGTCATCTGGGCATAGTAGCAATGGTGCTGCTGAGGCTCCAGAACCAAGAGCATGATGTAGGCTCTTGACTCCACAGAACTTTTCCAGCAGCAGCCAATGTAGAGAGGCCTGCAGGGCAAAAAATAGGGAGGTCAAGGAGCTAACATGAACCATTGCAAAGACTCCTAAATGGACTAGTATAGCTTCTTGTTCTAATTATGCTTGACTATGGATGAATTCCCCAAATATTCTTCAGAATTTCCTGTAATTGGGTTTTGGTAACCTGCCATATCGATGTGCTAAAATTTCCTCAAATATCTTTAAGTTTTAATGATGACATAACTTCTACTCAAGCTATAATGCCGAACTGAATTGAAAGCTGAGGGATATGGTGAGCTAAGTTTTTAAGGGTAACCTAGGTTATATATTTTTAATCTTTTGTCTCAAAAAATAAAATGAAGCACAAAGGAAGCTAAACTTGTGAGGTTTAGGGATATAGCTCAGCATGTGCAAGGCCCCATCTTTAAAAACATGGCAAAAATAACTTGCTATCATTATGTTTTATTTAGACATAGTTAAGTTGCTAAACCAATACCTTCCAAAGTTTATACTAGTTGCCAATTCCAATCACTGGCATCTTTGATAAAGAATTTTTCTTATTTTGACAGTACTTTTTATATTTAGGAAAAGAAAGTCATGATAGAATATAGTATAATTTCATTATGGTTGACTAGAATTTTTAAAGACAAATTGTGTAGAGAGATTGGATTATGTACCACTGTGTGCCTCTTCTTTCGGGGTAGGTGTGACTTTCCATGGCAGATGTTAAAGCATCTTTTTTTGCCATATTTATTACTAGAAGAAGTTAAAAATTTTGGAATTGAATAGTTCAGAACACACAAGACTCGATAGAGTTAGATGTCTTTAAAGAGTCCTTGGTAGCCCCCAAGCCATCTAAATCTGATGATGACCGGAGACCCTTTAAGATATTCTATGCTTTCTGGAAGAGTTCCCAGACTTTAGATATCATTTCTGGCACATATATTCTCTCTATCCATTGGCACCATTTGAGCATGTATAACACTTTATCTGTACATCTGTTAGTGTACTTAAGCATATTATTTTTATATTATCTGCTACCATGCTCTTTCCAAGCTTATGTATCTTGCAGCACTGTTTCTATTGATTTTATTATTCCCGATCTAATCACACACTTACATATAGCATACAGCTGTCCAGTGTTTGTTGAATGATTGTATAAATGAAGGCAGATGTGGCCTGACCATGGGAATTCATCAGAGTGTAGCTCAGTCTGGTTTGTAATTGTGAGGCCGGATGCATGAAGATTTGTATAAGAACAGGAAATCTGGGCGAGGAAAATAAAGAACAGAAATTCAGGTCTTGGATGAATTACCTATGTGGAAATTCTGCTCACTTAACATTGTGGCTGCTGCTGGAGTAGTGACCATGGCTACAAAAGAGATATGCGAGCCCTCCACACGCGGGGAAGGGTGAATCACATGGGGAAGGAAAGTAGATATGCTTGGTGACGAAGAAGTGCGTTGGTGCATCAGCCACATTGCCAGAGGGCAGGATGTTCTGAGGCGGACGAGACATGACGGTATGAATGAGTGCGGACACGGGTCCATGTCTCCGTCATGCAGTCCTGGGGAGTGGCACAGACTGCATCGTGATGCCCACGTTTACATAGTGATCCCCCACCTGCCATGGGGGTGGTGCTTGGATGTAGGTCTGCTGAAAGATAGGTCTCTGAATGGTAGAGGGCAGGGACAAGAATGCTAAGGTGACACAGGGTGCAACAGAATTATCTGGGAGTGAGAAGTACCAGTCCTGTTCCCAGCTGCACTGTGATTTGTCTTTCCCATGTGCTATGAATAGTAGCACTCACCACCTAAGTGCAGGTTGTTGTGAAAGTGTATTAGAAATAATGACTTTGATCTTCTCAGATAAAGAGGTTGTGTTTGCACAAAACACTACATTAGCTCAATCACGGTAATATTAGATTTTGCTTTCGACAAGGCTAGAATTGTTAAAGGTAGAAAAGCCTGCATGGAATGAATTATGCAATTAGATTCCTCTTAATGCGACTAAAAAGAACCTAATTTGTGTTTCCAGAAAAGAATAGGCAGGGTCTGGAAATAAATCTCCGAGCCACAAGATGCTGTTCTATTTTTGCAAGAGGAGCTGATAGCTTGGGCTTGGTGGAGCCTCCTGGAGCCCCGTCTCCCTGCGAGACCGTCACACAGAGGCTTTGTCCCTGCTGTCTGGGAAGGAGGAGGGTGAGCACCAGGCCTTTAGAATAAGTGCTTCCTTCCTGCTGTACTGGCTTTCACCCTGGAATGCAGTTTGTGCTGATTTCGGGGGAAACTTAAAGCAAGTCGAGAGGCATGTCCACCATCTGGTCAGGTTAAGTCTTACGGGGACATGAAGCCGCCAGCAGTGATTAGCCCGGAGTGAGCTCAGAGGGGCCGGCTGCAGAAACGTCCACTCCCACCTGCCTGCATCTAGGGGTGCTTGATGGGACTCTCCCTCCAGAAGGTGGCTGGTAAATTGCAGATCTTTACCTGAGAAGGACGTACTTTCCCGTAGGAATATTCACGACTTCCTTTTGTGGTGTTGGCCCTGAGGAGGAGCTTTAGTAAGGGACTTCGTTCCACACAGAGGACTTTATTTTGCCTTTCAAAAGCATGTAAACTATATGAGGAAACAAATCATACATACATGATTGTACTCCCTCATAGTAGGGTGCGCCAGTCAAGGTTCAAGCAGAAAAACAGAACTAGTGCAGACTTGTTCAGGAAGAGGCTTTCACGCCTGAGAAGCTGTTGACATGGTTTCTGTAAGGCTGTGTCTCCCTGGCGGATAGTGTTGGAAGGCACTCAGGGATGGAGAAGAGCAGCAAGCTGAAATCCACTAGTCTGAGCTCCCCTGAGCATAGGTTGAAACCTGCTCTGTCCTGGATGCCTCTGACCTTCGCAGTGAAGAGAAAGTGTTCAGGAACCCAGGTCCTTCATTGTGAAGCAAACACACACTTGTGGCCTGAGGATCACTGGCTGAAGAAAAATCCAGAGAGGTACAAGACTGCAGAGCCAGCTGCTGCTTCGTCCTACAGAGGTGGATCTGCAAGTCATGAGAATCACAGGCCAGCTACAAAAACAGTCTTCCATGCAGCCCACCCTGTGAACGTCACTGGACTCTGGTCTGCACCAGTCAGAAATGTACAAGAAAGAAGCCATGGAGACATCAAGTGGCCACAGCACAAATTCTCCTGCCACGCGATCAAACGTGGCTCACTGATTAGGACTTTTTTGAAAAAATAAATGTTAACTTTAAAGCAAATATTGTTCAATGCAAAGAGTTATAGAACAAATAATTTTCTAGGGTGACATAGGAAAAAAAAGAGAAAATGGAATGAAGATGATCAGAGAAGGGGTACCATGATAAGGCAGATTCTCAGGAAGAGACAGAGGTGTGGAATACAAAGGTTAACAGAAGCTTGCTGTACTAGACAAGTGATTCAATGAAACAGATTAATTAATTCATTAATTCACATATACTTACATCACACCAACTATCTGAGGTACTTAAGGCATGAAAGAAAATATGACCTTAGAGAAAGAGAAGGGGCTGAACACTGAGACCAAGAACATAGTTCCTGCCTCATTCATTTTTCTGTTACTGTGACAAAATACTAAGAACAATGAGAAGAGAAAGTTTATTCTGGTTCAGTTTCAGAGGTTTCAGTCCATAGTCATTGCCATGAGCCCGTCGCAAGGCAGAGGCCCGAGATGGGAAGGCGTGTTGAGCAGAGCTGCTTGCTTTAGGGTGGCCTGGAAAGAGGGAGGAGGAGGAGAGAGACACAGGTGGGCATCAGGTGCAAACCCTTTAGAGGAGTGCCCTTTGACCTACTTCCTCCAACAGGGCTCTGCCTTTTGATAGCTCCTTCATATAGGAACTGGTCCATCCCTCAGTAAGGACAGCACTCTCCTGACCCAGTTATCCCCGTGTACCCACCTCTGAAAACTGCTGCCCTGGGGATTAGGCCTCCAGCGCATGAGCCTCACTTACCCACCATAGTAAAATTTATACTGTCACTTATCTTACCGCACAATCTTTCCTGTCACTTTTGCTTTGATTAAACTAGGATCAATACTCTTCGACGTTATTTCATTCACATACATCATCATAAGGAATCTAGACTCCCAGACCACCTCTGGTCTTCAGCATTGCATTGCCAAGATACTCTGCTCATTTTCTATTTTATTTTCACTCCTCATCATTTCCTTTCCCTACATCTATCTCCCTTCGGAGTTCATAATTTAACCATACTTTCAAATCCATCTAGGGGCCCCAACGTTTAAACTTCAGACCTTGTCATAAAGAATACACTTACTGTGTCCATGATCTCATCTTTGGGGATACTCTTGGTTGACCATCTTACCCTGTGCAACTCTCAACAACCTTCCACCCAAACAGTGTACCCCATTCACTGGCGTACCCCCTTTCCCCCGTAACCGTTGGCCTTCTAACGACCTCTCTGCTCTCCTTTCCCTGCGAACTCTATAGTCAGTCATCCCAGCCATTCTTACACGGATCTTCCAACTGCCACCTGCTCCTTGTCTTCCTCAACTGGAGTACACCAGTCCTGACGCAGCTTCTCTGCATCTGTGTCATTACAGTGAATGTCACCAGAAGAAAGTCTTTACGTTGCTAACTGATTTAATACCCTGATGCCAAATGTTACTTGGCAGTCATCCACGTCCATTTGCCCTTGGCTCACTAGCTCGCCACTAGTCTTCGTGAGGCCTATTTTATTCCTCCTTTTCCTCACATTTTTAATGCTTACATTGTGGATTTGATTGTCAGCTGATTGTGTTGCCTCCATACCCTTTAGAATCTTCAATAAAGCAGAAATTAATTCCCAGTGACTTTCACCCCACATCTCCCTGCTGCTGGCATGTGTGCCAGTGTCTGCAGTTTGGCCCAGTGAAGCCAGTCAACCTTTGATTTGCACAGCACGACTCTAGCAATTCTTCTCTTTTGCTCCTAATTCATTCATGCCTAAAAACATATACTCTTAAAAACAAACAGGCCAGCAAACACTTCCTCATCCTGCTTCTGCATCAAATATGGACTATTTCTCTGATTCCTGGGTCAGCAAAATTCCCAAAATGTGTTTACTCAAACTCTACGTCAGTTGCTTCCAGCCCTTTCCATTGGGATCTACCTCTACGACTCCTCAAGAATGGCTCTTCTCTCTGTTGATAGATTAGTTAGTAAGTTCTCTCCTTGCTCTGCTGGGTGAGTCACAGGTGACACCCTGGTCATCTGGGCTCCTTTTTCCTATTTTTTGGTTGGTTGGCTTCCAAAAGCTCTCTCTTGGTCCCATTTTGCCACATGCCTTTTCCTTCTTGGTCTCTGATGCTGGCTCTTTTTCTTTTTGCTGTTGTGTATGAGGCAGCTTTCTCATTGCTGGACACAATAACCAGCACCCAGAAGTTAAAAGAGGAAGGTTCATGGGGCTCCCATTTAAGGTGGTTCAATCCATGGTCAGCTGGCACCAAGGCAGCAATATCATGGTGGGAGGAGGTGGTGGAGCAAAGCTGCTTCACTCACAGCAGTCAAGAAGCAGAGCAGGGTTGGCCAGTTCCAGGACAAAGGGGCCAGGGACCCCACAGACCTCGCGGTCACACTTCCATGACCCACTGAGGCTCATTCAGCACTGTGCCCCACTGATCATGCCAGGTAGATTCTATTCTTATTATTTTTTGAGTTCTTCAGAGCTAAGAAACTGACTCATACTTTTCATCTTAAGATGTATCCTCTCTGGGGTGTCCCTGGTTCTGAAGCTTTCAATTAGCTTGTATATGCTAATAATGTCATGATAGTTAAATTGGATTTCCAGCTGGCTGGCTTGAGAATCATCCAGAGGATCAAGGAAGTATGTTTCTGCATGTGTCTGAGTGGGTCATAGAAGTGTAATCCTGGGCCCTGTGTAACCTGTTCCTTAACCCCTTCCTGTCTATCGCCATTCTTCTGTTTTGCTAAGCAGCTTTGTTCTGCTAGACTTTTCCACCATATTTCTTCCTTTGCCGCCAGCAAACCATGGACTGCATCCACTGAAACCATCAGCCAAAATAAATCTCTTTCTTAAACTGCGGATGTTAGGTGTTGTGTCCTAGCAGTAGGAAAACTGACCTACACAAAATATGCATTTCCAAGACACAGCTTTCTCTAATATTATATATTAAGTTGCCTAATCATTATGTTTAACATTTCAACTTGTGCTTCATCCCAACTTATATCCTTAGTTTTTTTTTTCTGTACTTCATAATACTTCTCACCACTTAATATAATCTACTTGTTGACTGACTTCTTTCCTATTAGAATGAAAAAGGACTGTGGTCCGAGGGTTAAACTTCATTGTGTCAACTTGATTGCCTTAGAAGCTGCTGCAAGTTTTCGTGGTGTGTGCTTTGGAGTGTGTCCGAGTGGGTCCTAGAGGCACGGTCTGGTCTCTGGGCCCGTCCTCCCCAACACGTTCCCCTTACTATGCTTCCCAGGTGAGCTAAGCAGCTATGCTTCTCTATCATGATGTGTCTGCCTTGAAGCCTTCAGACTGTGGACTGAATTTTTTGAAATCATGAAGCAAGTTAAACTTTGCCTTTGGAGTGTGTGTTGCGGATATCGCCTCCCAGAGACAGGAGAACTAAGGCAGGAGGTTAATCCTTTTTTTTCCTGGTATGTCTCTTGTTCCTAGAAAAGTGCTCAGGACAATGTAAGAACCAATGAATGTGTGTTCAGTGCACAAATGCACACACAGGCGCACATCTATCTGTATTTTATAAGGCAATTTGATACGCAGTGTTATGGAGATTAAGTGATTACTGACTATCAAGTTGATTCCTCCATAGTTTCCTGTGGATTTATTTTTAGTGATTGTTGAATCTTTGGAAAGTTTCCCACCAACTATTTAGAGACTGCATTTTCCAATAAATTACATGACAGTGAAATTTGTTTGGGTAATTTCTACATTTTGTGTTTATAGAGGAACAATTTATTACTAAACTTAGGCTCTTGCAAGTGGTTGAAAACTGTCCAGATTCCTTGTTTTATTAGTCTTCATGCTTATGAAAAAATATTCTTCACAATATTGACTATCTCTCCGGCAGCACAGAGGGAAAATACCAGGCACTATTACAAAGACTGTTCATTTAGAGTAAATGTGCTCTGCTGAAGTTAAATCTCAATTATGTTTCTCAGAAACGCTCAGATTGGCAAACTAAAGATGTTTGCATAGCTTGCAAATTGGGTGGTCCAGGCATAGCATAGATATTAAGAAAACTGAGAAATGATATTTCTAAAGAGTAACATACTGAGAGGCAATTAAAGTAGAACAAAATATTGGCATCTCAACAAGGAGGTATAAAAATAAGTAAATAAATGTTTCATTGGAGAGACTGGGTGATATATTTCCATGGCATGGAAAGACGTGTTTATTATGGAATATTTTGCTTCTGTCAGGTTTTACTTGGTGTTCCAATATATAAGGCATAGTTTAGACACAGAATTGCTCTTCTATTTTCCTCCTTCTTTGCCTCCACCCTTCCCTCCTTTCTTCTTTACATTTGTAATATTCTCCTCCCTTGTTCCAGAATGTCTTATATGCTCTTCCTTCCAAAGTGGATTTGTTATTTATTATTCACTAATGAAAGAACTAATGGATGATGGGCAGTCTCGCATCAACTCCAGCCTCCAGTTTTATCTGTGGTGCATGGTGTTTACATTCTATGAAGATCTTCTTGAAACAGTAATTACATATTTCGTCATATTGAGAGTGTGGCCAGTTTAGGGTAGCACACAAGCGCGCACATGTCACACTCCAAGGAAAGTTGCAGACTTCCTACACAATGCTTTAATGTGAGGATTCGAAGCAGAAATAGGAAAGACTAGTCCTTGGCTCAAACAATTTCATTAATAGCTTGTTAAGCTTACAAGCAATATAATAGCATAAATTTGCTTCGTGTTCTCCACTGTATAAACATTGGCATGACATAAATATTGAAATAAAAAATATTTTTAAAGGTAAACATAAATGGCTACGTAAATAATAAGAGACAAATACCCTTTCTAAAAGAATTCCAAACAATAAATGTGGAAGGGAGGAGGAGTGCAGGAGTCCTCCAGCATTTGCCAGAAACGGCCTGCAGGGGTGTAAGAGCAGGCCTGAGAATTTCTGCTCTCAAGAGATGCACTCGGTCAGTCACTGCAGCAGGGTTTGTTGAGGGCTGCTCTGACTCTCCAGAAAAATTTGTGAAAGTCCTTAATTGCAGCATTTGCCAATGGCATGGTGTAAGTCCTCCCTCAAGGGTCATCTCCAACTATCAACACGATGTCCTGGACACCAAGTTAGGAGGGATCCCCAGATGCTTTCCCCGTGAGTCACTGTGGACGGCCTCCACCGCTGTGTGCGTCAAGCTGCTATTTTGGAGACCTCCACGAGGCGCTGTTATCTACAAACAGCCATGTTCCTGATTTTCACACAGGAATCGGAGAGCAAGGCTGCAAGCTTAAGAACAGCAGGGCTAAGTAAAAACAAATGAAGGCATCTGGGGAAACAGCTGAACTGCATGTTCTGTTTTTATTGTCTTGGTGAGAGTGTATCCTTTGAAAACTCTCGCTCACCTGGAACGTCAGAACGTGGTCTTATTCAGAAATCAGGTCTTCACAGATGTTAAGAGGAGGTCAGGCTGCATGGGGGGGGGCTCCACGCCAGGGACTGGCATTGAGAAAAATACCACATGATGGTGCAGAGGAGCAGCAGGATGCCGTGGGAGCCAGAGGCAGAGGAGAGGGCTCGCAGCTGCAGACCAAGCAGCACCCCAAGCTGCAGGCGACTCGGAGGCCAGAGCAGGGCAGAGACCCTGGCCACACCTGGATTTGGAACATCTGTCCTCTACCACTGTGAGCAAACACGCCACCTCCCAGCTTGTAGCAATTTGCTCCGACAGCCACATGCAGTGTCCTGTCCTATCTGTGCCTGCTAGAAAGAGACACCTAGGTTAGCCAAGTCTGAGCAGCACCGTGAGAATGATTTCCAATGATTTTCTAGTGACTTAGGCACGTGTTTACTGAAAGGAAAAGGCAATGTGAAACAAATGTGCTTATAAAATTTCACTGTGTCCTCATTCCATGACCGCTACTTCCCAGGACTCCTCCTAAGAGAGTCGAAGATCATGTCCCCATAATCTCCCTCCTACATTGCTACTTGTGTGTGTCTCCTGAAAACGAGCCACTGTGCCTTTGCTCACTCATCACACACCTTTAAGGGAGTGCGCCTCTTGTCCGAGCTTACTGTGGACGTCCAACCTAAGTAACGACTGCTGAGGATCTGAGGCTTACAGACTCCTGTCCTCCATCATCACTTCCCAATAATTCTGACCAGGGCCTGACGTGCCCACGTGTGATGGTGTCCAGGAAGCCGGGGGTTGCTGGGGTCCCCGGCCCCACTGCTGGGTCCTGACGCTTGTAGCTCAGCCCTTCATAAAGGGCCTCCCAGGGGCCCGGGCCAGCGCCCTCTGTCCTCTGGCCTCCGCTCTGCTCTGACTTGATCTGCTCTCTCTGGCCGGCTGCCTGAGCGTTCTTACCGACCCCGACTACTGAGGCTGTCTTGAGTCGGCCCGGGTGGCAACGTTGTGGCTCCAGCTCCGCCCCAGTCTCACACTGTCACTGCTTGTGTTCTGCACAGTGGGTCACTTTTTCTTTCCTGTGATGTCTCCCTGTCCCACCCCAGCCCGTCAGGAGCTCCCTGTGGGGTTTGTGTGGCACTTATTTCTACAACACAAACCACACCGACAGCTCTTGATGTCCAAGAGAGATGAAGAGCAGGCAGTGCAGGTGCTCACTGTGGCAGAGGTCAGAGCCAGACTCTGCATTTGGAAAACGTGTCATGTATATGATGCATTGGTGTATGGAGGGAGAAAGACTTAGTTACTTCACCATCTATGTTCTTAAAAGAAACTACAAGAACACAGGTCTGTGCATTAGGAGACGATTAGAAATCATCGCTGCCTGAAAGTGCATACCTTGCGTTCCTTTGTATTCCACACAAAGCTTGGCGAAGAGGAGAGGGGACGGTAAGGTACCTTGGAGATCACGTCCTCCAGAGCAGATAAAGATAACACCAGGGATGTAAGGTGGTTTGAGAAATTACAGGCTGAGGCGAAACTAGGTCATGGATTCTTGTGCGGCTGCTTTTCTGTGGTTCCATCCCTGTGTCATTTTGCTGTGACAGAGATGTAAGTCACAAGTGCCCACTGTTTACCAGCAGCAACCCGCCAGGCTGCGGTCTGCGCGGCTGCTGACTGAAGCCTTTCTTCTGTTGGCTTCTGATTTACAGTCCAAATACCTAGACGAATTATCTTCTTTATCTACACACATTATCTTCTTTCTTAGCCTGAGCTCTCTACTCAGGCTAAAAAACGTTTTTTTAGAGAACATTTTGCAAAACATAAGCGGAGGAGCTCACAATCAGATTTAAAAGTCAGCTTGCTCCCCAAGGACACAGTGAGTTAAAAGGAATAATGTAAACCCTCTGGCTTCCTGTCCCTCTGAAGCTGTCTATTGTATAGAACATAAAAATAAAAATCCTGATGAAAATTATCCCATGTAGCCAGTGGGAAGAATGGCACATCCTCTGCCTGGAGTTCCTGTTGAGGTTCTTAGATTCCCGAATAATAAGAATAACAAAAAGACTTTGTTTGTTTTCAGCTCTCCAGCTGTGCATTGTGCTCTCTGCTTTGGGGACTTGTTATGCTCCGCAGCGAGGCTGACCTCACCTTCCTCCGCAGCAGTCTGTCCCACCTGCGCAGCGCTGTCCTCTGACGTCTCTACCAGACGTTTCCTGTTTTCCATCTCTGCCCGTTCTTCTTTGTGTGACTGCAGTCAGTGCATTTCCATCTTGAATCCCATCTGTCCCGTGCAGGGAGTGGAATTCGTGGTCTTCTGCGCATTGGGCAAGCGCCGGGCCCCTGAGCTGAGTCCCAGCTGTTGGTCCCGTTGCTTAAGTGCCCTTACTCTGTTGTGTTGTTCTTCATTTTCAAGGGAAGTGTCTAGTCTGGAATGTAAGAAGTGTTCATTTCCTCTAGGTATAAAAACATGGGAGCTCAGATGCAATGTGGAAATAACTGCACAGCTTCTAAGTGTTCAGATAAAAATAATACAGATGAGGGCCAAAAAAGATGTGCTTGCAGTATCGACATAGGAAGTGAAAAATATTTCACTGTCTTTCACCTGGTATGTTAGCATCTTTTGTGATGTTGCTATTACAAAATACAAGAGAAAAGTCAATTTAAAGGAGACAAGGTTTATTTCGGGGCATGGTTTCAGATCATAGTTGGCTAGTTCCAAATGTGGTCTGTGGGGGAGGTGGAAACATCACGTCATCATGTTAGGAAACATGTCGGGGAACAAAACTGCTCACCTCCTGGCCATGGCCACCAGGAAGGAGAGGGTTGGGGGACACAGGGGAGGGGGATGGGAGGGAGAGGGGATAGGATCGAAACACTAGGCCCCTGTGACCTACCTCCTCCAAATAGACCCCAACTCCTCGAATTTAACACTCCCAATAGTGCCATCAGCCGGGGATCACGCTTTCAACACGTTGATCTTTTTCTTTTGGAAACAGGCCTCATTTTTGTGGTTCAGGCTGGCCCTGAGCTCAGCCTTGAACTTACAGCAATCCTCCTGCCTCTGGCGCCCGAGTGCTGGGATGACAGGCGTGAGCCACCACGCCCGGCACTGTGGTCTGTGGTGCTGATTGCTGCTGGGCATGAGTCTCCATGCCTAGTATTGTATGTGGTTACTGGGGATCGAACCGGGCCCTTGAGCTTGCAAGACAGGCGCCAGAACCACTGAGCTAAATCTCTGGCCCTCAGCACATGATCCTTTGCGGGACACACAAGATCTAAACCCTCACACACCTGGATGACGCTCCCCTAGGCCACTCTGCTTCTGCCTGAAGAAGCTCACTGACACCCTCCAGGTGCTCAGCCGAGTGTGCAGGAGCCGTGCTGGGGGCCGGCACCCGGCCTGTGGACGAGCCCCCTGCTCCCTTCCTTGGCATTCCCTGCTTCTTCCTCAGCTCAGTCTTCGTGTTACCACCCTGGAGGAGTCACCGTTCAGTAGGACGCTCTCCTGTTCCTGCTGACCAGACCAGATCCAGCCCTTTCTCCTCTAGGAGCTAAAACTAAGGTTAGAGGTCCCATTTAACCCTATGTTTCCCTGTATGTATATTCATGAAAGAATTAAAGCATCAGGCCACAGCAACACATGCGCACCCATGTTTATAACAGAGCAGTTTGTGATAGGTAGATCTTTTTTAAAAAAATTTTTAAATCTTGGGCCGGGGAGTTAGCTCAGTGGTTCCGGCGCCTGTCTTGCAAGCGCAAGGGC
>PVIR01038623.1:0-14442 GCA_004026965.1 Petromus typicus | reverse complement strand
TTATGATGATCTGCAGTTATTACCCTCTAGAAGTGACTTATTTTAGGTCCATAATTCTCTTAAAATAGCTTTTTAACATAAGGGTATTTGTTGTGTTCTTATGATAATTAGCACTTGGTATTTATTATATTGGATTTTCTGCAAAGTTAAAGAAAATGGGTAGATGTTTCATAGACTTAAAACACTAGCAGTAAAATGCTGTAAACTGTTCTGACATTGAGTGACCATTCTATCTTTCCTATATATTAGCTACTATAGTGGATCTATTCAGTAAATCTATACTTGCTCATATTTTAAAATAACAGAACTTTTGCTAGTATTTCCTGGCTGATGCACTTACCAAATGGTCACCAGAAGTTGAGAATGGCTCAAACATAGCTGCTTGGGTATTTCTACTCTTTGGTTACAGGTTGTCCTGCTGTCTTAGATTTATGTTTAATTTATTAAGTGTTTTCTGTACTAAGATCCTCTAACTTTTATTTACTAAGATGTATACTAAGTATTTCAAAGTGTGGTATAAAAGTAATAAAACTCAAATAGACAATACGATTAAAGTATAGTTTTAGTACCAAAAGACGTGTCAGCATTATTTTATACATTAATTGATGTTAAATTTGTTGAGAGACTGAGTTTCTCTCTCTTGACCTCACTTTGTTAATCTGTTAAATGAGGTTGGTTTTTGGTTTGTAGTTTCTGTGAACAATAGCCTTCTGGAAAGTTTTAAAGGATAGAATTATAATTGTGAAAGTAGGTGTTGTACCCGACTGGCTACAGATAGAATTTTCAAAATTACTGTCATAAGACAGTAATTCTGCCTTAGAAAAATTAAGAACCACTGCACTCTGAGCTTTAAAAAGCTCGGTGGAGAGTTCTTTTTAGTATTACATATACCACGCAATAGTGCAAAAATAGATAATTAGCATCTTTCTCAAAAATATTAAAGTGACGAAAATAAATTGAAAGTTGACCTCATTTGTAAAATTAATATATATATATATTTTTTTTTCTAATAGTCAACAGTCATAGCTTCACTTTGACTTACATATTGTATCATTCTTAGGTTTGCCCAACTAGCTAACAGCTTCTTTTGGCCCATTCTCCTAAAATAGTGGTGGCGAAGCTAAGGCACACGTGCCACAGCAAGGACACAGTATTCTCTGTTGGCAACCCAGTCAAGTCACTCCAGCAGCCAAGTACTGGATTGCTGTTATTTTTTGTAACCCAAAACCTCAGTATTCAGGTTTAATTGCAGTGTTGGCATTTGGAGATAAATAGATGGGTTTTGGGTTGCAGTCTGGATCCTTGGTCTCTAAAAGATTTGCCATCAGTGTCCTTTAGACTAATTAGGTCATAAAACATGAATCGCATCTTAACACTTAAACTAGTATTTTCAATGAGAAATGGACCACATACTTTGAGATTTAGAAAAGTTTCAAAGATAGAGTTCCCCTGTGCTCCACAGTTTCCTATGCTATCAATACTTTTAAATGTTTGCCACTATCAATATTTTTAAATATTTGCCACAATCAGTAAACTTTGCTTAGATTTACTCATTTTTCAGTTAATGTACATTTTCTGTTCCAAGACCTCACATTACCTATAGGAGTCATGTCCCCCTTATCTGTAATAAAAGCGTCAGATTTTCATTGTTTTTGATAACACTGACAGCTGCAAGGTGTATTGGTTGGTACTTTATGGAATACCTCAACTGGGATTTGTCTAATGCTTATCTCTATACACTTTGGGAGGAAGACCGGTAAACTGGCTTCTCATCACATAACCATCAAACGCCAGTGGAACAACACTGGGTGTTGACTTTGATTACCCAGCAGAGGCAGTGTTTGTAAAGTCTCCTTTCCACACTGGGAAAGGCATTACTGCTGGGAAGAAGGCATTATATACAGTCCATACTTCATGAGGAGTTATGTAGAAGTGTGCATATAAATTTTTTAGAATTTTTCTGCATAGATTTATTTATTCAGTAGTTATTCCAGGATCAACCACTGGGAGCTATTTAAATTGGCTCCTCTGGCCCTTTGACAAGCCTCCATTATTGTGGATTTCCCTTTTTAAGCATTTTTCAACTTTCTGACATTTTAGGATATACTAGGCTCATCTTTCTTTTTTTAAGGTTTTTTTGAGACAGGGTCTCGCTTTGTGGTTCAAGCTGGCCCTGAGCTCAGCCTCAAACTCAACATCACAGTAATCCTCCTGCCTCTGCCTCCCCAGTGCTGGGATTACAGGCGTGAGCCACCACGCCCGGCACTGTGGTATGTGGTACTGATTGCTGCTGGGGTGAGTCTCCATACCCAGAATGGTATGTGGTTACCGGGGATCGAACCTGGGTCCTTGCGCTTGCAAGACAGGTGCCGGAAACACTGAGCTCTATCCCCAGCCCTAGGCTTATCTTGTACATACACTACCCTCACCCTACAATGAAACATTTCTCAAGGAACTCAGTTCCCCCTTCCTTTTGGTACCAGGGATCGAACTCAGGACTTTGTGCTTGCAAGGCAGGCATGGAACCACTGAGCTAAACTTCTGGCCCTCTAGTTCTTTTCTGAGAAAGATTAAAAGCCAAGATTTGGCTGTTAGTTGTGTTCATTGTTGTTGGGGTGTCACTGCTATGTGAACCCCTAGTGCACTCACTTCTAGTATATTGTATTTCGATCAAAGATAAAAACTGGGTAGGGTGATGCATGCCTATAATCCCAGTGGTCAGGAGGTTGAGGCCAGCCTGGGGTACATAGTGATTTCAACCCTACATCAAAAAAAGATAATATCAAACCCAACATCAGCTGCAAGTCTTGGTATGCATTTAAAATAGATACTTGCAATAATTGTCATACTTAAGTCAAGTTGCAAAATAATTTTGAGTGTATTTAAATAACCTGAATATTTATACCCATTCTCAAGGATTATAGAAAGCTGCTGCTTTTGATAATCACTGTTTATCTAAAATATTTTCCCACAAAGTATCTACTAAAGATAATTTAAAAATAAAGCATTCAATTAGAGAACAAATGAAATGTTTAGAATTTTAATCGATTCATCACAAAAGCATTGACTAAAAATAATGTTAATAAAACTTGTTAAATAAATGAATTTTTAAAACAGTGCAGAAAATAACATTAAAATGCATAATTACACTCATTTTAACATTCCCACATTCCTTCAGAACACCAGCTTGTAAAACCAGATCAACTCAGAGGTGAACAAAGACATCTGAACAAATCAGACAGAGCAAGACAACTTGAAAAACTACTTCCTTAAAGTCTTACTGCTAGAGAATGGTTTTAAAAGACTAAAAAAAAAAAAATCTGAAATACTTTTTGCTTTTCAAAGTATCTAAACATTGTCCACAACAGTGTGTCTATTTAGGTGTACATTGTTATCAGCTGACATATATTTATTAACCTGAGTCTGTTACCATACATTTTGCAAAGACTTTTATTGAATATCTCAAAAAAAGTGAGGTGGATTTTAAACAGGCAAAAATCTCAAATGAAACCAAATGAATCATTTGATCCAATAAGGGACTCATTTTGTTAATGATCTCAATTACTAGTAACAAGTTCCCTAAATAGATGCAGCATTACTCATATTTTCATATAGTAAAAACTAATGAAATGACAATAGTGCAGCAAGTATAATTTCATTTAAATGTGATAGTTGGTGTGTATTTGATTGGCTTTTCAAAAAGATTAACACTGAACTATAGAAATTTCTTTTACATAAATGGACTTGGCATATTACTCATTTCTTACCATCTTATTACTAATTAGAAACAGAACAATCTAAGTACATTGAGCTGAGCATCTAGATAACTTAAAAAAAGTGAGAAGTCTTTATAGAAAACTCAGGAATATCTTTAAAACTGGGGACAGAAATTGTCTGGATTTAGATTTGCTTTTCCTTCTGACAAGGTAAGATAGTCTAAAATCATGCTGCTTTATATAAGTGATATTTCTGTAGCAGCCAGTTTGCTTTGTCAATGTTCTTACACAGAACCTAGAAATTTTCCAATTATGGCTAAAAAGCTCCATAATTTCAGACTAGAGTGCTAATCAGAATATTATCCAGAGATTTTTCCTTTCAACAAACTTAGCCCTAACTTTCCAAATCATAAGGAACATAACTATGGGGATGTATTTTTTGTCTTGATAATAATTTGTTTATACTGTATAGTTATCTGAACTTATCCACATAGTAACTTTTATAGTTGAAATTGGCTTTAACTATTAAAATTATATACAAGGAAATTAGGTGTGTTGCAGTACTTGGTTGCAAATAATTTGCCATCTGGTGTAGGGTCAGAAAATGCTATTTCATTTGTGCTGAGGAAACAGCCAAACATGAAGCAGTTCCTAGAAAAAGAAGTAGAGAGGTTTTAATAGTGGAATCAACTTAAAAATTCTGACTAAATATAACCACAATTTAAGTAGTCTATTAAATCAACATTTAATTAAAAATAACTGACTTCAATTAGAAGATATAAGCTTCTAATAAAACAGTATCACTGAACACAAAATTTAAACTTCCTAAATGTAAAATACTGATTAGTTTTCATTCTCTTTACAAGTATATCAGCTATAACAAGAAAACAAAACCTGTGTACTTCAGCCCTTTTACTTTATTAACTCATACTCTGAGTTTGTACAAAATCTCCATCAAAACCTCAGCTGCTTCCTCTGCAGAACTAGGAACACTACTGCATTGCTATCAGGACTCAAATGGGCATCATCTGTACAGAGAATTCAGTACAAAGATCCTTATATAAGGTTAGCTATGAATTATGTTGGCTATCCAACTCAGATGTATGAGAAAAGATGTTTTTCAAACGAGTGTTTTTCAGGGCAACTTATTTTCTATTCATTATTGCTTACAGATAACTTCCTGCCTTACTAAGTAAGTATGACCAACAATGCTTAGCATCACCTGAGAGCTCACTAAACTGCAAATTCCCAGGTCCAACCCCACACCAGTAGAATCACTTTTGGCTATGTTACAGATGGACCCTAAGGCCTTGTGCATGCTAGTTGCCCATTTAAACTTATGGTTGTCCTGCCTCAGCTTCTCAGACAGCTGGGATTACAGGCCTACACTATACCTGGCAACAGTCTACATTTTAACAACTCCCCTAGGTGAAGCATATAGGCATTCAAATTAAAAAAACTGGGCTGTTTGGTTAGGTCTTGGTATTCCTCACATCAAATTAATCTCTTAATTTCAGTATAAATATAGATCTAATATCCCTTATCTGAAATGCTGGGACCAGAAGTCCTTCAGAGTTCTAAAAAAAATTTGGAATATCTATATACACACTTTATGAGCATCCCTAGTGTAAGAATCTGACATATAAAGTGCCCCAGGGGCCAGGGATGTAGTTCAGTGGTGGTGTTGCCTGCCTGACAAGTGCAAGTTCGATCCTCAGTATCACAAATTAAAAAGTGCCCCAAAGTAGGATACTGTAAAAAGTTTCAAGTTTTGGAGCATTTAGAATTCTGGATTTCTGGATTAGGTTTGCTTAACCTATAACAGAAAAAACAAAGACTTCCTAACAAAAATATTGTACAGACACTAATTTTCCTTATAAAGCCCTTTCTAAGTATTGGTTGACTAGAATTATGGCTTGAGTAGATCCTCATAGTGGTTCTGGCAGTGCTCTGCAATGTGGTCATTGGTTTGTAATCTGCTGTCTTTAAGATGTGTTCTGTACAGAAGCTAAGAGGATATGTTTTAGAACTTGTCCTTGTGATTTAGATTAGGTAAATTAATAATCATCCTTGTTTGCCACATTACACAGGCCTACTTCAAAAGGTATGCACAAAAGTTTAAAATGAAAAATCATTGGGCCAGGGATTTAGCTCAGTGGTTCTGGCACCTGTCTTGCAAGCGCAAGGGCCCAGGTTTGATCCTCAGTAACCACATAACAGTACTAGGCGTGGAGCCTCACACCCAGCAGCAACCAGTACCACAAACCACAGTGCCGGGCGTGGTGGCTCATGCCTGTAATCCCAGCACTGGGGAGGCAGAGGCAGGAGGATTGCTGTGATGTGAGTTTGAGGCTGAGCTCAGAGCCAGCCTGAACCAGAAGGCAAGACCCTGTCTCAAAAAAAGAAAAAGAAAAATCACTAATTTCTTTGTTCAAATGTAATTTGTATGCCCTGAGACTCACCCTTTATAAGTATGCAATTCTGGTTTTTGGTATAGTCACCAAAAATATATGACTACCACTCCAAAACGAAACCAGTATCTGTTAGTTGCACCCTCTCCATGTACCGTAAGCTAAGAATTGGCTGTCTCTACAGAGTCACCTTTTCTGACCTTTTTATCTAAACAGAATAAACAACAGGGGATCTTTTTAAAGCACAATCTATTCAAGGTGCACCCAGGTTGTAGCATGTGTCAGTACATCATCATCCCTTTTTGTAGCTCCTATCTTATTGTTACTAAATGGATTACCATATCCCTTAGTCATCACTGGTTGCATCACTTCCACTTTTTGGCTATTATAAACAGTGTTGCTATAAATCTTCATGTGTAGGTTTTCGTATGGACATATGCTTTCATTTCTCTTAGGTATACACACATAAGAGCCGAAGCTAGGCATGGTGGCACATGTCTGTAATCCCAGCACTTGGAAGCTGATGCAGGAGCTAAGGCCAGCCTGAACTATATAGTCAGACTCTGTCTTAAAAAAAAAAAAAAAACAGAAAAGGTAAAACTGCAGAGCTATTCCAAAGCAGCTTATACCTCTTTATGTTCTTACCGGGAAAGTATCAGGATTCCAATTTCCTCCACATCCTCACCAGTTTTTATCCCACCTTCTTTTTTGGAGACAAGGTCTCACTTTTGTAGTTCAGGCTGGCCCTGAACTTACTATGTAGCCCAGGCTTTTGTGGTAGATTGAACTCACTACAATCCTCCCATCTCTGTCTCCCGAGGGCTGGGATTACAGGCATGAGCCACCATGCCCAGCACTGTGGTATGCGGTATCAGAGATTGACCTCTAGACCTTGTGCTTGCCAGGCAGATGCCAGAACCATTGAGCTAAATCCCCAGCCCTATCACACCTTTTAAAAACTTTATATTCAACCTAGTGGGTATGAAGTGGCATCTCACAGGTGTTGGTTTATGATTCCTCTGATAACTGAATCTCTGATAATTGATAATTGAAGATGTTCAACATATTTTTATGTGCATGTCAACCATGTGAAATTCTTTGGATTTTTTCTTTCTTGTGTTGGCATCTCACTATATTATCTAGGTTAGCTTCAAAGTTGCCACCCTACTGCTTCAGCCTTCTGAGTAGCTGTGATTACAGGTCACTGTGCCACTATATCTAACTTCTTTTGTCCATTTTTAAATTGGTTATTTGGCTGGGGATTTAGCTCAGTGATTCTGGTGTCTGCCTGGCAAGCCTAAGGTCCCAAGTTCAATCCCTGGTACAATAAGTAAAATAAAATAAAATGATAAATCAAGATATCTTTTTATATGTTGGAATCTTAGATCCTTATTAGATAAAAGATTTGCAAATATTTTCTGCTTTTCTGTAGTTGTCTTATTCTGTATTTCCTTTATTAAATCTATATTTTCTATCAATTACATTCATTGAAATGCAATCTTCTATGGTTTGAATATAATAAAAATATGTTCCTATATTTTCTATCATTATTATTATTATTTTAATGTTGCTAAGGATTGAATCCAGGACCTTGTGCCTGCTAAGCAAGAGCTTTAACCTGTCAGCCAATATTTCCTATTACTTTTTCCATTTCCCTTTTTTTTTTCCCCTAATGTTATTAAGCAGTGATGGCAAAACTTTTAGAGGTTTCAGTAATGTAAACAGTCTGCTGTGACACATGTACCATAGGTTCACCACCGCTAATGTAGGGGACTGTACCCAGAAAGCACTCGAGCCTATGCCAGCCTTTTTTATTTTCATTTTGAGACAAGGTGTAGCTATACTGTTCAGGGTGATCTTGTACTATTGATCCTTCTGCCTCAGCCTCCTGAAGTGCTGAGATTAGAAGTGTGCCACCATTTCATTTTTCTAATAATTCATTTTTATTTTAACAAAAGTGTTGGTGTGTAACAAATTAAACGAGGTCTCTACCACAAAAGTACTGGCCTGGAATGTTGTACATTTGGCATTTTTAAGTACCAACGCTTAACTTTATCTTGACTTTGATAGTATTTATATAGAAGCATCTTACCAACATCCTTCCCTTTGGCCCATGAATTGAGAAAGATTCTGGGAAAGCTCAGAATGCAAGGTTCAAGATTGAGACCTGTTTTGTTTTTGTACCTGACAGTATCTACCAGTCGTCTTGCAATGCGCTTTCTTCTCTTCAGTTTGAAGACCCAAATTCTACTTATCCCACAGACTGCAGGTTCTGGTACATTGGAACATTGCCAGGCTCTAGGACATTCTTTAGAGCTTGAGGATTCTGGGCCTGGTGGCTCAGATAGGACACGGAAGGCCTGCAATGATACACAGAAGCTGCTACAGCTAAAAAATAAAACCAGCTAAGTTCACATTTATTTTGTTTTAATTCTTCACACTAATCCTCAGTAATCAATCACATGACCACCATGTGATTACTTAAAGTTCTTTAACATGTCTTGAATTCTCATGTAATCAGTCATACAATGTTTACAAAATACCAGCACCTGGAAATATCCTCCATCCTAGTCCATTATAAAAATTACTTTTCTTCTGAAAAATTTTTTAAAAATTCAATTTCTCTTACTAGCTTCATCTTACAAATGTACGTATGATAACCTAAAAAACAAATTCAGCAGGAGAGATTTTTACTCGTAACTATGACATCTGTTTGATATCGTTTTTCTGGTACTAGGGATTTCTCCCTAGCTACATCTCCATTCTTTTATTTTTTGAGAGGTCTTGCTAAGTTGGGCTCCAACTTGGAATCCTCCTCTCTCAGGCACTAAGAGTATTGGAAATATAAGTATACCACCATGCCCCGCTTTTTGATATTAATTTTTAAAAACTTTTTATTTTCAAATAGTTATACACAAAATGAAAAAAACCAATATAGAGTCCTTCTATCCTTCACCTTGATATTCCTATCTTTGAAACCATACTACAGTATTTAAACCAAGAAATTAATAATGGTACATGTGTATAGTTCCATGACATTTCACCATAGGAATCTATTCTTTTAGCCACTACCACAATCAATGTTCAGAACTACTCTTCCTCTAGCTACCTCTTGGGAGTCATATCATGCCCCGCCCACAATAGGCCCCAATAAACCCAGGTAACTATTAATCTGTTCTACATCTCTATGATACTGTTATTCTGAGAATATCATAGAAGTAGACTGCTAAAGCATGACCCTTGAGATTGGTTTTTTTCACTCACAATATCCTCAAAATCCATCCATGTTGTTATAGGTATCTATATAGGTATATATATGCAATACTGCATCATATGGGTGTATTACAGTTTGTTTAACCATTTACCTAGTAAAGCTCGATTTGTTTCCAGGTTGTGGCTATTACAATGAAGCTGCTATACATACACATTTATGTACAGGCTTGGTGTGGACATGTTTTCATTTCTCTGTAATAAATGCCCACAAATATGACTGCTGGGTCATAAAGTATAAAGTTGTCCTGATTTTTTGGAAATTGCCAAACTTTTTCCAGAGAAATATTTTGTATTTCTACTACAATGTGTGACAGATCTAATTTCCCTGCATCTCTGCCAGCATTTGGTCTTATCTCTTTTATTTCTTATTGAATCTATTTTGATAGAAATACATTTAATTAAATTTTAGCTACCATACAGAAAACTTGACTTTGGAAATGAGATTGAGCAGATGTACAGTTAATTGGCTATATTTACCTATTGTTGCTATATATGTAGTGTAACTCTTAAAGACTAAAGAAAGGTTGTATTAATAAATATAAAAAAGGTGAACAGTGTCTTTTAAAACAAAAGCACCTGTGAGCTTGGGGGAATAAAAGCACAGCTTTTGTACATCATTCCAATTGTCATCAGCTTAAAGACTAGAAAAACAAAGGTACTTTTGGAAGGCTCATGCTCGCCACAAAGCAAAACTCTGTCCTGAACATACAGAAGATAGAAAGGAACCAAAGCACACTATTACAGATCACAAAGACACCAAGAGAGGAAGAAACAAAGGGCTCAGGAAAGAATTAACCAAACGACCTAATCTATCAAATTATTTTATATGTTAGTGATCAAATCTGCCAGTCAAGACAGTGGCTGAATGAATGATAAAAACAAGACACAGCTGTAGGCTGTCTACGTTCAAACTCATTTTACAAAGCCAGGTTAACCTGGTACAGTACTAAGGGCAGATGAAGACACTAGCCAAAATATTACACGCCAGTTTCCCTGATGAACATAAATGCAAAAACAAAATACTGACAAATCAAATTTAATAGTACATTAAAAGGACTAGCTCTACAATCAACTGGAATTCATTCCTGGGATACAGGAATGGTTCACTATAAACAAAGCAATAAATATGATATATAACATTAAAAGAATTTTAAGTATATATATATAAATTCAATAGCAAGAAAGCAAATAATTTCATTGGAAAAAGGGACAAGAACCTAAGGAGGCATTTTTAAAAAGAAGACAAATTGGCCAACAAGTATATAAAGAAATGCTCCACATTATAACCATGAGGGAAATGCAACTTAAAACCACAACAAAATAACACGTTAGAATAGTTATTATAGAAAAGACAAAAGACATCAAATGCTAGCAAAGATGTATAAAAAAGGAAACATAATCCTGGTAGGAATGCAGATTAGTAGAACCATTAAGAAGAAGGTCTCTTAAAAGTTAAAGAACTACCATAGGATCCAGCAATTCCATTTCTCAGTACAGGTCCAAAGGAAATGAAAAAATTCAGAGTTATCTGCAGCATGATACACAATAGCCAAGATATGGAATCAATTTAAGTGTTTATTAATGAATGGAGAAAGAAAATACAGTGTATACATACACAACGGAATGCTATGTAGCCATAAAATAAGATGAAATACTGTCATTTGTGACAAATTTGGGAAAAACTAATAGGAGTGAGCACAATCAACCAGGTACAGCAAAACACATACTGCATGATCTAAAATATAAAGTCTAAAAAATTTGAACTTATAGACAAAAACACTGAAGGTAGCTAATGGAGAATGGTGGTAAAAGGGTACAACATTTCGCCTAGGATAAGTTCTAGAGATCTTTGGTAGAGCATAACAACTTCAGTTAAATGAACACTTGAAAACTGCTAAGACTGTAGATCTTAAATATTCTCATCATAAAAAAATAAGTGAAGTGATGAACATGTTAGTTGTCCTGATTTAGGAATTTCATTATGTATACAATTATCAAAACATCCACTTATACACTGTGATATACATAATTTTCACTTGTCAATGACTTCTTAATAATGATGATCATGGGAAAGATAAATGTGAGCACTTTTACTGCTAATGATATAAATCAGCTGCTTTTCTAACTTCTCATAACAGACTATATTGTTTGAAACATTGCTAATTAGCATCTAAACTGTATTTTAAGGAATAAGTATTGACTATCTAAATAAGACTGGGTAGGGTCAAAAGATCTGCTTATCAAAAATTGTACATCATAGTTTAGGTACAGAAATGACAACCTGTACATGAAATGATTACATGAATATGTGGACTTACCCTGCTTATAAAAGCAAAGTATCAACTATTATATAAATAAATGACCTCATTATCCACATGGTTAGAGATTTTAATGGGAAAGAAGTCATAATGGTATCAGTCTTAAATGTCTAAGACTTCATTCCAACTATTTTATTTTGCTCACAAATTAAGCTAATAATCTGAGAAACACATAACATACCTGTTTGATGGGCTCTGCAATTAAACACCCAACTATTTTCTTATCATCAGAAACAAAGAGAAAAGTTTTGGTTTTCTCTGGACATTTGGGAGTAACTTGCTGGAAGCCCAATTCATAATCAACAAGTTCTTGGACATCTGTTACCTGATGATGTTAAAAGAAAAAGATGAATTTGTTTCAAAAGCTCTACACAAATAATATATATTTCTTTGTATAAAATGTATGATTACTCTCATCTACTTTTATCTATTTTTCCTAAACTTACCATCCATAAAATATTTCACTATTGATGTATGTGTCTGGTACTTCTAGCAGAAGTTCAGAGTTTAGCAGAATCCAAATATTCCTGGGTAAATAAGCACTGGGAAGTGACTAAATATTCGTTTTAGCTTTATTTACTCTTGACATTGGCTAAAATCCAACCTAAGATTTGAAATGTAGTATCAGCATAAGAAACAGATGAGGGGCCATTAATTTCTCAGCATTAGAAAGCTTTACTTTTTAAGATGAGGTTTCACTGTGTGTAGTTCAGGATAGCTCAAATTCATGGTAATCTTCCTACCTCAATGTCCCAAGTGTTGGGAGTACAGGCATATGCCATAATTCTCAACTGAAGCATTCAGTTTTTAGCTTTTATGAGGATAAGATAAAGGTAAAAGATAGGTGTAGTGGTTTATGTGGCTTCCCTATTCTCCAAGTGACACTCTTCTCTTTCTTGGAATTCTAAGTTTGGTTATCCATGAGCATGGACCAAAATGGCCTGTCTATTAACAAAGTGGTTCACACTTCAAAACAGGTTGATTTCTTGGGTGGGTAGGGGCCCGCAGGGGGAGGGAAGAATAAAAATAGAAGATAATGTTCCACACCTTTCTGACAGCATAAGGTGGATCACGTGATTGGACCAACAGGATCTTTCCATCCCAAAACTCTGCCACTACTCGTTCTCTTTTCCATCCCTGCCAAAGGAAAGGACTGATATGAGAAGACAAAACAAACTAAGAAAGGACACATCAAATAATCTGACCTGTGGAGGATAAAAGGTCAAAAAATGATATAAAAAATTAAATCCAATTAAAATATGATAAATCAAATTTTAAAAAGATGCTTAAAACAAGTGGCCTCAGAGGCCTGACACCCAATTGGAAGACATGTGTATACAGATTTGGTTATAAAGCAAAGTCAAATAAAAATCCTCCATAAGATCATAAAGAAAGAAATGCTGAATTAGCCAGGGTGGGCAGTAGTCTAAACAGAATTGCAGAGAAGGTTTAA
Source organism: Petromus typicus (assembly GCA_004026965.1). Classification (NCBI taxonomy): domain Eukaryota; kingdom Metazoa; phylum Chordata; class Mammalia; order Rodentia; family Petromuridae; genus Petromus; species Petromus typicus. The sequence continues at coordinate 1,271 of PVIR01038623.1, read as the reverse complement.
TAAAAGAGTCTACTAGGGGGATTAGGCTCAATGGTTCAGTAGTCTGCCTGGCAAGCATAAGGTTCCAAGCTGATCCCCAGTAACCCCATATCACAGTGCTGGATGTGGTTGACCATGCCCACTATCCCTGCACTCTTACCACATACAACAATGCCGGGCGTGGTGGCTCACGCCTATAATCCCAGCATGTGGGAGGCAGAGGCAGGAGGACTGTTGAGCTGAGGCTGCCCTGGGCTACATAGTAAGTTCATGGCCAGCCTGAACTACAAAGCATGACTATGTCTCAAAATAAATAAATAAGTCTATTAGGCCCAAGATGGTGGCTCTACCTGTAATCCTAGCCGCTCAGTAGATTGAGACAGGGGGATCCCAATAATAGAAACAGATAGATGCTGCAGAAGTGTCTGTTAACAAATCAGATGTGGGAATATAGTATACATTAAAAGAGATACTGACAATTAGGGAACATGAACTAGTCCATTAGTAATGCTGGACACTTGGCAAACTTTAGAAAAAATAGAAAGTTAAGATACATCTCCCTAGGGAGTAACATAAATCAAAAAAATTCCCAATGGATTAAAAATTAAATATAAAATTTGTAGCTAGGGCCGGGGAGTTAGCTCAGTGGTTCCGGCGCCTGTCTTGCAAGCGCAAGGGCCCGGGTTCGATTCCCCGGTAACCACATAACAATACTGGGTGTGGAGACTCAACCCAGCAGCAACCAGTACCACATACCACAGTGCCGGGCGTGGTGGCTCACGCCTGTAATCCCAGCAATTGGGAGGCAGAGGCAGGAGGATTGTGATGTGAGTTTCAGGCTGAGCTTGGGGCCAGCCTGAACCACAAAAGCGAGACCCTGTCTCAAAAAACCTAAAAAAAAAAACCTAAAAAAAAAAAAATTTGTAGCTAAAAATGTATTTTAAGACATGAAGAACTGTGCACTGGGCATGGCATTCTTGTCTTAAACTAGCAAATCATAAATCAACTAAAAAATTTTACATGGTAGGGCCGGGGAGTTAGCTCAGTGGTTCCGGCGCCTGTCATGCAAGCGCAAGGGCCCGGGTTCGATTCCCCGGTAACCACATACAATACTGGGTGTGGAGACTCACGCCCAGCAGCAACCAGTACCACATACCACAGTGCCGGGCGTGGTGGCTCACGCCTGTAATCCCAGCACTTGGGAGGCAGAGGCAGGAGGATTGCTGTGATGTGAGTTTGAGGCTGAGCTCAGGGCCAGCCTGAACCACAAAGCGAGACCCTGTCTCAAAAAA
>PVIR01038622.1:0-14469 GCA_004026965.1 Petromus typicus | reverse complement strand
TGGTGGCTCACGCCTGTAATCCCAGCACTCGGGAGGCAGAGGCAGGAGGATTGCTGATGTGAGTTTGAGGCTGAGCTCAGGGCCAGCCTGAACCACAAAGTGAGACCCTGTCTCAAAAAACCTAAAAAAAAAAAAAGAATTTGACACACATACAGAAAATACCACTGATTACCTTTATTTTTTTAATAACATAAACATAATGGTTTATTATTTCTTAATACAGAATATTTATTCCTTTATTTTATATAAGAATATTTAAAATGCACTTTACTAGCCACAAATGGAAATTTTATTATGAACTATAATCAATTCTACTATTTGAATGCTTTCTTCTCACCTGTCTTTCTCTCCACTTTGTATTTTAAATTCCATTAACTTGCCAGTAATACTATGAAATAATTAGTGAATTTAGTTTGCATTTTCCTTCAGCACTGTGTGTTATTATGATTATTTTTTTCTAAGGGTAAACTGTTAGAGAGTTAACATTCTATACAGAGAATGTATCACTCTGAGAGTGAATTTCTTCAATTCTTGGCCTGAGATGTATTATTCAAACTTTTACTTGATGTTTTTTTAATGCTGTCTATTGTCTTCTGCTGTAATAGGCAGGAAAATGTACATAGGTCTGAGTTTTTCAATGTTGATAGAAAATTGTCTCTGACATATGTTACAGTTTTGATGGATTTAAATTCTTTGACTGATCATTCTTCTTTAGTGCATCCTCCATGAACTGCATTAATGTCTTCTGATCTTAAGCATTGCTTTTAAATACTGAGTTGTTCCTTTTTTCTTGATTGTCAGATATACTTTTTAATGTTGTCTTTAGGCTACAGAATATATTTTTGTCCTTCCAGGAAGCTTTTACTTATTTTAGAACTAGAACACTTAATGTGAGAAATTTGAAAATTTTTAAATTTAAATATGCAAAAGTATTGACAATTCTATCTTAAAAGATATTACACAACATAAAATCTCAAGTAGGCAGATGTCTTCCTATTCACAGAGGAAAGACAATGTCTTTCCTCCTAATGTGAAGGCAGTTCTTGGATTTCTCCTTCTATATCCAGCCAGTGTGTTTACCATTTATCCCAGGGAGTGACATCTGTTAGCACCACACATACCCCCTCTGGGCAGCAGCAATGATCTGCCAGCATTTGTTTTTAACTCATGACAAATCCAGACTATACAGTGTCCAGTTGATGAAAGTTAGGAAAAGTAAGGCACCAAGAGCAGCGTGTGTTCACAGATCATTCCAAAGCCTACCCAGTAGACAATAGCCTGAGTTCTTCTGTCATCAGCATTGAAGAGTGCTGCTACCACAGCCCATCCTCAGACTTGCTCATCTCCACCACCATATCTGCAGGGACTGTGTTACTCATCTGTATGTTTATACATGTAGAAGGAACATACTGTTTGGTTTGCACATTTATAATGGATGAAGGGCACTGGGTTTAACAAAGGGCCCTTGGTACTTTTAGAAGAAATGAGATTGTTATATGAAGATCTGCTTACTTTCAAAAATAGGTAAAACAGTCTGCCTAAGTGTTTATTGTCAAATTGAATTCATTTTTCATTTCTGACATTAGCTTCTTAACTCTTTTACTCAGATTCCCCACACCTGGATCTGAGCTTTTGTCTTACTTAACCTGTTGAAGCACCCTCTTATATCACCATATATCTATCCTTCACAGCTGAATCTCCACAGATCCAACCTCACTGTATCAGTGTAATATCTTTACAATCTCTTTCTTAGCTTACAACAGTGGTTGTCCTGTTGACATCTTCTCTTTAACCCTTTACTAAACCATTTTTCACTATAGTGAAAATAGCTCATACTTCCTCTCCTAATCTTCCAGTGGTCTCCATTCCTTATTAATCTTTTATTTATTTATTTATTTATTTTTATTTTTTTTAGGTTTTTTGAGACAGGGTCTCACTTTGTGGTTCAGGCTGGCCCTGAGCTCAGCCTCAAACTCACATCACAGCAATCCTCCTGCCTCTGCCTCCCGAGTGCTGGGATTACAGGTGTGAGCCACCACGCCCGGCACTGTGGTATGTGGTACTGGTTGCTGCTGAGTGTGAGTCTCCACACCCAGTATTGGTATGTGGTCACCGGGGAATCGAACCCGGGCCCTTGCGCTTGCAAGACAGACCCCGGAACCACTGAGCTAACTCCCCGGTCCGTTCCTTATTAATCTTATCAGAGAACTGAGCATGAAGTCCAATGCCATTTGTAGCCTCTGAAGAATCATAGAGTTTTATATTTTCTGCATAACTGCTCAAGGAAACAAAGTTAACAGGACTGATTCACTTCACCATCCAAACAACCCAAATGTCCCATACTTGGGATTTTGGAAACACTTTCTCCTCTATTTAGGAAACACTAAAATTGTCATGGAGAATAAATAATATAACATAATTCTTCATATAACAGAAATAGTAGATTAACACATTTTTTTTGCTTACTTAAGTATGACTTCCTGGAATGTATAAATAAAACACACACACACACACATACACACTCAAGCACATGAGCGTACATGCTGAGATGAGATTAGCATGTGCAGCCATGCTTATGTGGTCATACTTAGTAGTGCTTGGTAAAGAAATAAGTGGGAGTTTATAGTAGAAAAGTTTTGAGATTGTCTTCATTACAGTAAAAGAGTAAAAGAGCTTCACTAATGTTTCATACAACATCTTTAGTAAAAAAAAAATTATCTAAATCTGCCAAACTTGCTTTAAAATATGAGATATTATGCTCTGTTTGTCTACCCTTTGGGGATTGTGAAATTTTAATAACACAAATCTAGCATTGTAGAATTACTTATGAAGGAAAATGCTTACAGACTGAGTAAATTGCCTTGAAAATGCATTTATCTATAGTGCCGATCTGTGAACAGTAAATTGTGTAATGTGATAAACACTAACTTTTCTGTAATAGTGGAGCCAAAAGTGCTTTTTAATTAAACAAATTTGTATGTCTCTGATTTCATATCATTCAATCTCATTCTGAGATTGAAAGCTTAAGAATGGCTTGATTATAATTCTGAGTTTCATATCGGTAGTTAAAGAAATCACAAATTAGTTGAGTCATAAAGAAAGATCAATTCAAGCATCATATTTTAAATAAAAAATAAAAAACACACTTGCTTTTTTTTTTTTTTTTTTTTTTTTGAGACAGGTTCTCGCTTTGTCATTCAGGCTGGCCCTGAGCTCAGCCTCAAACTCACATCACAGGAATCCTCTTGCCTCTGACTCCTGAGTGCTGGGCATGAGTCTCCAAAGCCAATATTGTATATGGTTAACTGGGGATCGAACCCAGGTCCTTGTGCTTGCAAGACAGGCACTGGAACCACCGAGCCAAATCCCTGGCCCAAAACAAACTTGCTTTTTATGACATTCTGTTTTTGAGAAAACTATCTTGTTTCATTCAGTAGGTACAATATAATGCTTCATATATATGTGCAATACATACATATACATACATACACAAAAACTGAGCTTTATTAGAATTATCATGTTGGATTCAATCCAGTAGAAAGCACAAAAATTTATTCTCAACATCTTCAATACTTAATTCTAATGTCTAAGTGGCCTGTGATGGTCTGTTACTCAGTGTTCTCTTAAATCAACTTTTTTTTGGGGAGGGGGGCAGGGTCTCACTTTGTCCTTCATGCTGGCCCTGAGCTCTGCCTCAAACTCATGTCACAGCAATCCTCCTGCCTCTGCCTCCTGAATGCTGGGATTATAGGCATGAGCCACCACTCCCGGCACTGTGGTACTGATTGCTGCTGGGTGTGAGTCTCCACACCAGGACTGTATGTGGTTACCAGGGATCAAACCCAGGTCCTTGCACTTGCAAGACAGGCGCAGGAAGCACTGAGCTAAATCCCCAGTCACTAAATCAACAACTTTTAAGCAATTTTTGTCACTGCAGTCAATAAGCTTTAGCAAATTCATAAAAATCTATTAAAGGGACTCATTTTGAAGCCAATAATAAATAGCAAGAAACAAATCTTTACCTATCCTTTAAGATATTACTTTTGGTGGACTATGACAGCTAGCTGAAAAAAAGATCTTAACTCCTCTCTTCTTCACAAAGTCAAATATAAATAATCATATGGAAGAACATTCTGAAGATGTAGTGTGACTCTTGTAGCTAATACAAGACATAATATCATGCATTATTCTAGTGACATGGGCTTTGTATTCTGCAAATCTTTATGTAACCATAAACATGGTATATATATATTTTCCTTGGGCTGCTAAATCTTCACATAACAAATGAGGGCAATTTTAGGACATGATTTAAAACAGTATTCTTGAAATTATGGTAAAAGTATGAGTAGAAAATATTCAACCAAAAGGGTGAGAAACAGTATGTGCCCAATACACATTATGGTTTTTTTTTTTTAATTTTATTATTATTGCTGAAAGCCCCTGTTCTTGGAGCTAAAGTCTCTATCTTCTGTTTTGTTTTAAAATTTCAATCAGTAAGAGCTCTATTCCCTACCTACTTAGCTTCACTGTAGTTCCCACAATTCAAGTTTCTGTCTATGACAGGAAGAAAATGTCCACAGATTCACACTTTTTCAATTACATAGGCTCCGTCTGGTTGGACTTGGATGTGATTTGTTCTGGAATCCTTCAGTGTGGACTTTCATAGCAAAATCAGAGCAATTGAGTGTTTTTCCTGTTGGCAGAGCTGAGTCCTTCCATCTGTGGGAAAATTCTGAGACTTTGTGGACGTCAGTCACAGATCACCTTCAATATACACACTTCCTCAATCGAGCAGTTCTGTGACTTGCAATGTCTGCCTTGATCTGTCACTGACAGATCAGCCTCCATTACTTTCAGAAGCACTGACTTCCCAAAGTCTGAGATCCACCTCAGTTATCTCTCCCCATCCCTGCAGCTGTGACTGCCTCACATTAATCCCTCAGGACACATTTCCCTAGGCACAGCTTGGAAGAGGGGAGTTCAAAGCAGTGTCTATTCCCCAGCTCTGACCAGTTGTGAGTTTTACAGCATTTGCATATTAGCTTTGGCTTCATTTCCCTGACAGATTCTTCTTCTAGAGAAAGATTTTCACTTAGTGCAAATGGTATCATCTCTTTTCAATATTTAAATAAAGGATTAAGTCTTTTCTGTTTCTTTAAGGTTATAAAGTCTACACTAAATGACTAAAGTTAAGAATAAAGATAATTAAATACAATAGGAAAGATGACAGTAGGTATACCTAATACATGAAAATATCCCCAATTTATCAATAAAACATAAGTAATAATTTATTTTAAATTGTCTTAATAAAGTGTTCTATGTCAGCTCAAAAAACTGTATTTGCATTATACATTTCACCTTTAATATTGAAAAACTCGATAGACTACAAGAAGACACAAAATGTAGAAAGACAGTGAAAAACACTGCCTATAAAATTGCAAAATGATACAAACAAAATTAATTTGATTTACGAACAGATGAAGACCACTAGAAACAAAATTTTGAACACAGATTTAATTTTCCATCTGAATCTTTTCCCCTTTTCCCACCTGTCCCAGGTCTCTTCTTGTTTTACTGTCTGGCTGGCATTGCAGCAAACCCCTCTGTGGGCCTCACTTGATTCATTTCATTTTGTTTTCTTTTGCTCCTCTCATTGACTGAAACCTCCTTGTTCATAGTACTTACTCTGGCAAGAGGTGACTTACTTCCCACTTTTCTTCTGCATTATTTTCTTTCCTGAAAATTCAATGGGCAAATGTATTCTCATATAAATATTGTGCCAAACGAGCAAGCAGGAGAGAAGGTGACATCCATCATTTTCAATGGCTTATTCCCTCATTTTTGCCATTTCCGAGGCCCCTTCGTGTTTCCTGTTGTTCTGCTCACAGATAAACAGCTCCTTATTTTTTCTTTACAAAATATTCATATGGGAGCTACTCAATCCTCTGTGAATTTTTCACTATAAATTTAAATTAAATCCTTTGGCATAAGTCACTGGCGAAAATAAGTAGCTTTCATGGGGGAGACCCACATAACTAAAGGTAAAATAGCAAATCATTTTCCCCATTTACCTGCTTTTCCATTATATGCAACTCATAAATTTGTATTTCTTTCTGTTGAGAACAATTACAAGTGAAACATTTTCCATCACTTAATTTCCATTTTGATTTCCTTTAAGACTTATTTGTTTCTTTAAGGTTATAAAGTCTACACTGAGAGACTAAAGAATGAAGGTGATCACATACCACACAGGAGAGGTGACATTAGGTTACCTGATAAGTGAAAGTATCCCCGATTCATCAATAAAATATAAGCAATAATTTCTTCTATACTGCCTTAATAAAATGCTGTATATCAGTAAATTACAGACCTACTGTGACAGTTCCTAATTTCTCCAGGGACATTTCTTACCAGCCTCCCATTCCCTTACAGAGTACAACCTTTCATGCTGTAACTTTCAAGCACTCTGTGGTTTGACAACCTTTTAAAAGACACCTCTGCTCCTCCTTAGCACTGGCTCATCCCCGGTGGGGGAGGCACAGGCCTGTTTCTCCCTGGCTGGAATATTGTTCGCAGAGACCTTCAGTCTTGACCCTGTGTCCTGTGGGTAGAGCATGTGCTTTCCACGCTCTTCTCACTTTGCCTCTGTTGCAGTGTCATGAGTGTCACCACACTCATGTTGGGGCAGTTACCTCTGTCTTTCTTCTGAGCACAAAACTTGATATAAATTTTTGCACTGTTTATTGATAATCTCCCTGTTCTTAGTACTTAGACTATGTCCCAGTTCTGGCACATATTCAACAAATGAAAAATGTAGTGTGGATTAATATATTAAAATAAATGGTAGGTAAGTATATAAATAGTAACAAAGTTCTTGTTTTTCTTCTATAAATTTATTTATTGCATAGATTTAGGTGCATTAGTTTTTGTTTGTTTGTTTGTTTGTTTGTTTGTTTTTTTGAGACAGGGTCTTGGTTTGTGGTTCAGGCTGGCCCTGAGCTCAGCCTCAAACTCACATCACAGCAATCCTCCTGTCTCTGCCTCCCAAGTGCTGGGATTACAGGCGTGAGCCACCACGCCCGGCAATTTAGGTGCATTTGTGACCCTTAATCATGACTTGTCTGTGAATGACCAGTGTGAAGATCAGAAAATACAGGGGAGCGGGCACCCTGGCTGCTGCAATGGCAACAGTAGCACACCTGTTGTCCGAATGGAATGGAAGAGGGGTTGAGAGGACAGTGCGCTGCAGCTGAAGAGCTCTTGTTTCTCGGGGTGTGTGTGCTTGCTTAATGTTGCCTTTGGACACAAGTCTCCAGTTTCTCAGCCTTGAAGACAGTCACACTGGAGCATCTCTGTGTTAAGCTTTCAGAAATCATAAAATCTTTTAATTTCAGAATATTGAAAGGTGAAATCTTGTTTCCTTGAGAAAATAAATGTCATCCCGAAGAATACGGTACCAGAGGGAGTTCAAATCACTTAGCAGATGCTTATTAGTAAAGACTAGAATAGCATGACATGTTAAAAATTGATGTTATTGGTACATTTATGTATACAATATGATCATGTTCAAAATTGAGAATTGGTACCTGTAAATGACACATCTTATAGTATGATATTTTTAAGACAAAACATTTTAAACCAAGAAACTTACTTAGCTGTCAATTACCTGGGCTTTGAAACAAGCCATTTTCAGTTAGACAATGCTATAAATATTTGTGGTTTTTGTAAATTTCCTCTCTTAGGAAGTAGTTTGACGATTTAAAACATTAGATATGGAAGAACAATTAATGAAATTAATGAAATTGCATCAAGAAGCAAGACATTTAATTAGAAGGATAATAAACAGACATAGCAGGAAGCAGCTGTGTGCTAATCTCAGAAGAAACAGAGGGCAGAGGAATGACGTCTTCAAAGACCTAAAATGTGTGTGTGTGTGTGTGTGTGTGTGTGTGTGTGTGTGTGTGTGTGTGTTAACACCTAGAATGTGTGGAAAAGTATTCACAGTATACACATGCATTGCTTATTGTCATGTAGAGTCTATTTGAAGACCTGTAAAACATATAGCCCACATACAAAGATAATTTGGTACAAAGAAAGATAGTTGTACCTAAGTGCTGATCAAAGTATTGAAAGCATAGAAGGTAGACCATGTATGACAAAAATATTAAAGTGACAACTTAGAAATAAAGCTGTTCACTCTAACATGATTAGCTAAGACACTATTCACGGATTTTTTGAAGTAGAGGATTAAGTACCAAATACTTGTTTTGCCGCTAATGGATAAGAAATGTGGAAGCAGGAGACTGCTCCATTACCTTGTGACATTTCCAGTCATGTTTTAAATATCTTTATTTACTTAGCAGACAGTGGATTAGACTGTAGCCCTCACAGAGACTCAGGGTCACTGCAAGGAAGTCATTGCAGCAGCAGCACCAACAACACCTTGCCTGAGGAACGTTCTTCGTGAGGGTTGGTAAGGTCTAGGAAAGGTCTGTGTGACAAAACCATTGTGATAAGCAGCATATACTTCATTGCTGTCTGCCAGGGGGACTCAAGCTTTGTAGATCTCTGCCCTCTTATCCTTCTTTCTCCTTTCCTGTCACTGCGCTGATTGGTTGAAAATGGCCTGCTGTCAGCTCTGTTTCCGCACCTGATACCTAAATGGGTCAGACTCAGGGGTAAGGCTGTGGATCTCTGACTGGCTTGGTAGCAATGAGTTGCTTGTTACTGGAAGCTGTGGGAAGCTGAGTACATGGTGTTGAGCGCCTCAGACTCTTGGATACCTGTAGGGGCAGTGACAGGGAATAAAGAGAAACAGAGACATTATTCACTGCTCAGAGAGACTGGGAGGAGCCTCCCTGTGGTGGGCAAGCTCAATAAATCCCAATTAACCTGCTTTTATTAGCTACTAAGAAGTACAGAGGGAGAGAGGTATACTTTTCCTGGAAGAATGACAGAATGGGTCAACATAAAATAAGGAACAAGTTAATGGGTATTAAGTCCTTGTACCTAGATTCCTGCATTTATTTATTTATTTATTTATTTATTTATTTATTTATTTTGCATTCTCCTTAGCAGATTTTATCTTGATGTAGGAGCTATGAGCTTTCTTCACACAGCCAGGAAATGTGCAACCTTTGTGTATTTTCCTGTTCCTAAAGCAAGTACCACCAGCTCTGGGAATGCAGGTGGAGCCTGCAGCCTGGTCTCATCAGTCTTTACATATGACAGCTGATCCTCCACGAAGCAGGGGTAGTAATTTACCACTCACAGTCCCCTCCTGAGGTAGCCATTGTTGCTATTTCCATCCCACTGATATAGAAACTGAGAAACAGAGATGTTACTAACGTGGTTCAAGGTCATGCATTAAGTCAGGTGAAGAAATATTCAGATTGTAGCAGTTTGTTTAGTCTGTATAGAGCCAGGGCTTTTGCTAGAGTAACCACACTACAAAAGGGAACCTACACTGTGCCACATCCAAAGAGGCCTCCTTCCCAGTCCTTGCCAATCAGCAGCCTACCAGAAAGCTTCCTGGTCCACTGCAATGCTCTGCCAACCCCCAAATCCCTATACAACACCCACTCTGTTGTTGAGACAGCCCCGGCATCTTTCACTTCCGTTAAAGTCTTACAATGGCTGTTCCTATTTTGGCGCATTTTTTCTTCAGTTTTGAACAACTACCCTATAAAAGTGTGGAGATATAAATAACTGCTCAGCCACTTTTAAATATAAATCTGGAGAAAAGAAAAGATCAAATCACTTTCACATCGAAGAACATTTTTTATGAGTAAGCCAGGAAATATAATGAAAAGGGAAATTTATTTTCAACTTTTCCCCCCTCTGTGTCATTTCTCATGAGTTATTAAAACTCCACTAAGGTTCACATCTGTGTGTCTGGTGTATGGTTAATTTTATTCAATACAATAAATGTGCAAATCATAATTTTGACTTTTCAAATGATATTGTGTGATATTTTGTTTTCAATTATGTTTTCAATTATGAGCACAATCTACCTCCTGAGGTTTCCGGTTAAGATAAAGGGGTGGGTCACAGCAAGAAACAGTCATCTCATCAAGAGGCTTGGTGTGAGGTGGTTCCTACAATTCTCTGCCAGATGGAATTGTTTGTCATGATGAGCAGTCTTCATTTCTGCACAAGTAATTTACAACTCTTTTCAGTTGTGAATAAGTGTTGTCATATAACTAAGAATTAATTGTATCTTATTGTGACAAAATGAATGGAACACTTCAGATAACACGTGCCTATCACCAACTAGGTAACTGCTAAAAGATTTAATCTATAAAAAGTTAGACAGCAAAGCAGCAAACTCGAATCTTTCAGCATTAACACTGAACATACTAGAGGAAATATCAATATCTTCAAGAAATTTGTTTTTAAATGACTGAACTATTTGAATAAATTGTAATAAAATATTGAAAACAAAAGCAATTTAATGTATTTTCTGCCTCTATGTCTTGTACGATATCAACGATCTTCAACTGAAATGGTTTTGGACGTGTTTAAATTACCCAGTCACTTGCATGAAGTCAGAAAATAGGTTAAACGCTTTCTTTCCTATTTTAGGATTTGGAAGCTAACGTCCAAGACACTCTAACAGAGGTTTCCCATGAAGGGAGATGAGTAGTCTGGAGAGCGGCAAGAGGGCAGAATCAGACGATGTTGCCAAAGTGAGCAGGAGAAAGAGAAATTTCCTAATCGAAGTAAACAGGAGCAAGAAAGAAACTTCACATGAAATGTGAGGCAAATATTAATTATCAGTGACAGGAACACTTTTTTATTTCTTTTCCCTCTCAGATCAAAATATGCATGTTATTGGGAGGAGCAAGAAAATATCGCATAGTTGTTATGAAGACCATGAGAGAAATAACTTTTTTAATATCTGGATTTACAAGACAGACTGTTCTGAAAATTTTGCTTTAAAAAAAGTTATTTCTGGGGTTTGACCCATAGCTCAGTAACCCTGCACATGTGCAAGGACCTGAGTTTGATTCCTTGTACCAGAAAAAAAGTTATTTGTACAGTTTGTGATTGGCCACTTTTCTTGGTATGTCATACTGCTTTTAATGTGCATGGGAATATTGTTTTGATTTCTTTAATTTCTTCATCACTTGAAACAGAAATCCTGAAAATATCAAAGGCTATTATTTGAGTAAGTCCATGTGAATATTGCACGAATGAGAAATCACTGTGTCGGCAACTGAACACAGATTATGTGAATCTGAGGGAAATGTGGGAAAAACAGGGTACTGCTTTCCAAGGGTCTGCTGCCGGTGTTTATACTAAGTGCTGGGAGGATTTAATGCTAATGTCTTCTTTATAATGGAAAAGAGATCAAAGGAGGTGTCCTGTGTAGTAATGTTTCTGCATGGTAATGTTTCTGGACCTGTATTCATCTGCTTCTTCAGGGTACTACTTCATGTAGTAAAAATGCACTGTAAAGAGTAAATAAAAAGTGGGAGTCTGGGGTAGAAAGTCAAGGTTGTTCTTGGAGTTTACACTCCTCTGATATGCATGTTACCAGATGGTGGTCAACAAAGCTCAATAGATGCTCAGAGAGGAGAAAACTTGGAATACATGAAAATGATTCATGTTGATCTTAACTGTTGAAAAGTGGTTTCTGCCTTTCTTAGACATCAAAGGGATGAAGATATTAATTTGTTTTGAATTGGAGTGGGAGACTGGATCTGTTAAAGACTTGGTTAACAGACTTGGTTAAAGACTTGGCACTGTGGGAGGTACAGAAACTCTAAGAGGCTGGTTACTGGGAGGTCTTCAGATCAAAGACCTTGTGCTCCAGGGATCATGGTCCTAGTCTCTCTTCTGTGCTTTCTCGGGCTTATGCTCATTAGCACCATGAGCTGGGTGTCCTGCCCTGCCACATGCTTCTGCCATGTTGTGTGACACAGGCCTGAAATAGTAGGACCATTTGGTCACAGACTAAGATCTCAAAGGGCATCAAAAACATTTTTTCTCCCTAAGCATTTTTTTTATTGAAATCTTTATTGGTACATTACATATACATATCACGATTGCATTCCATAATGGGGATTTTTACCAGTATAAGACACAACTTAATTCTCATTTTTTCCCATAGCCCTACCCACTCTACCACACCCCCTGTATACATAAAATTTAACCTGAGATATTTGTCAGAGTGAGGCAAGACTGACTAACACACAGTGAAGAGGAACATTTAAAAGAAAAGCTGTTAAATTTTAACATATCATTTTAGACTTATTTTCTTTATATAAATACTTAATGCTATGTTACATACTTTATATAAGTAATTAACGCTATAAGCTGCTTTAGACACACACACCACATATTAGATTTTTAAAAATTTTACTCATTCCAAAATATTTTCCAATTTCTTTTTTTAAAAAAAATTAGAAATGTGTTACATAATTTACAAGAATTTCTGGCATTTCTGCTTTTCTTTCTTTTAACTTCTAATTAAATTTTTGAATGATGCAACATTTAACCATAAAATAACACTTATATAAGATAAGTGTATATATGAAATATATATCATATATATATCATATATATAAATATATATGATATTTTAAAGTGAGCATTTCTCAGAATTATTTCTTACTACCTACTTAATGTCCATGGAATTCATAGGAGGGGTCTTTGATTCCAAATAAACTTGTGTTTTCTCTTGTTTTTTGATCTTTTAAAGCAAAGCTCACTTAATTTTACCAATCTCTTCAAAATGGAGATATTTGATTTTGTTGATTTGCTCTTAATTTACTTTGTTAATAGTTTGGTGCCTTCCAGATTGTTTTCTTGCCTCCACTAATTTTCCACTTCCTTGAGTTTGAAGATTATCTTTGCTTTTAGTCTTTCTCTGTAGCTGTAAATATTTAACCAAAGTTTTGTAAAAAGTTTTGCTGTGTGAATGTGTATTATCTATTACTCACTTCACAAATTATATATTATCATGTGACAATTTAATTATAAATCAGGTTCTATAGTAATTTTATAAATAATAATTTTGTGCTATTGTTCTTGATAAAATAAGTAAAATGGAAATATTCCTTGACAGATAAACTACAACATTTAAGTATAAGTTTAAGTATCTCTCTTTATTAACAAACTTTAATCTTTTATCATTAAAAAAGTCTTCTACTAAAACAAACAAAAACAATAAAAAATGAGATCAAGCAGCTTCAGTGGTGAATTCTAACTTAGTGAAAGAAACAAGTTGTATAAACTTTTTAAATACCCCAAGAAGGTAGGGAAGAAGGAAATAAATTCACTTTTATCACATGAGTTTACACTTATTCTATAAGCAAGCAGAAAGTATCGTGAGGAAATATATCAAACAACAATAACAACAACACTGCAGAACATGGCTATTGATGTACTACAAAGATTCTTTCAAAAGCACTTGAGATTTGAGTGAGTTATATATGAAAAATAATACAGTGAAACTGAATAGAGCATATCTTAGGGATGCTTGATTTTTACATTTTAAAATAATTCATACAAATTGATAAATTTGAAAGAAAATATTAAAAGATTTGAATAGGTATAGAAAACAAAATTTGACAAAATTTACCATAATTGATAGTAAAAACATTAAAACCTAGAGATAGAAGTAAATTCCCTCACCAGGGTAGACAAGTTTAAGAAGTACACACTTAGGTAATGAGGAAAGCGTGAGAGCTACTGTCTCAGACAAAAAGTTAAAAAGACAAATAAACAAAAATCCTGCCAAGATGCCCAAACTCATGTCTGCTCCTCACGATAGCAGAGGTATTAATACAATAAACCTGACAAATGTAAAGTTCTCATCAAGCAGAGGACAAACAGAGGCAACACGTTTTCGAATTGTTTCTAGCCATGTTACTTTAATGTAAATAGATTCCGAAAGTAACCGTTTCGATTTTCCCAATAAACACCGGAAGTGAAGCTCTCGTTTCCATTTTCCCAGTGATCTGTTCTAGGCCTGTTTTTGAAGCCATTAATATTATGCTTGAGAAACCACTGAACATATGCATAGTTTCCCTTTTTCTCTTGACCTCTTCTCCTCTTGTTTGCTACTTACTGTTAGACTGTCATTATTTATTAATGCCAAAATCCCTTTTAAATTCTGGGGAATTTGAGACCAGTTTTTTTTTTCCTTCTTAAAATTGTACCTGTTCCTTAAGACTCCTACAATCTCAATGAGATTTTTATAAATCATCGTGCTGTTTGAACTTTTAAGGTAGTTACATCACATTCCAAATAATCGAGTCTAATAATAGAGTTTGAGTTAACATGAAATCTTTGTACAAGGCACATTTGGAACTAATCTTGTTGTTTGGGTTATTTTATTTTAGTTTTCACAATAGTTCAAACTTCCATTTACTAAAACCTGGTGTTTTGTCTTGCAGAGTCACTCCTGTCTCCTGGCCAGAAAAAGGCTCTTAAATACTTAATATTAAATGATGAGGCAAA